>JANTPZ010093673.1:0-11185 GCA_025593235.1 Vachellia pachyceras | reverse complement strand
AGAGAAGCTGCTGAGGTTGTTATTAACAACCTCAGCAGCCTTCGTTAACAACCTCAGCAGCTACTCTTGGGACATTTTAATAGTTTTTTGAATCTTTGGGACCATTTGATGGTTAAATCCCTTGCTTGGGACCTGAAACTCAGTTTCCCAAGATTTAAACCTTAATTTGTTACGTTGTGAAAATCTAGGCCCGTTTGACAACGCGGTGGAGATGTGTTTTTACATAAGTCGATGTAAATATATAAATGAAGTTATCTCATTTTGTGGAAAAACACTGTTAAATAAGCTTTTGAAGAGCCTATAAGTTTTGCCAAACAGTGCCTCTAACTTTCTCTAGGCCCAACACCACTTCTTTATAGGTCTTTAGCATGAAAAGTCTTATATGTTACCCATCGTCCGTGGGTTCAGCTGGCGAAGGTATTGGACACTCTCACCAAAGGGAGGGGGTTCGATACCGGGTAAGGTCACTTTGTTGTGGCTCCAGTCGTGGCGCTTAGGGAGGCATCCTAGCTCCTGGGTGCTTAGGTAAACGCCTGAGGGTAATTGACGGCTCGCCCTGCCTAACATTGGTATGACCTAAGAGGAAAGGAGATTTCGCCCTGCTCTTGGCTTGTGGGTGAGCCCAACCCCCTGTCTAAAATTTTTGTATAAAAAAAAAAGTCTTATATGTCGTTTCCGATTTAATCCTAGTTATTAGGGTGTTACTTGAGGGTTTAAGTGATATAAACTAGCATAAACCTAGCATAGAAATATAGAATAAATCAATATTAAAAATTGTATTCTTTAAAATATAGAATAAATCAATATTAAAAGTTGTATTCTTTGTAAGCAAGTTTAAAATTATAAATGCAAAATAAGTAATAAAGAAATGTGTTGGTGTGGTGGTAAGGTTTCTTTACTTACGTACAAGGCTTAAGCTCAATGTCAATGGTTCCGTTTAGCAAAACTTTTCATTAGCCCAAAAACACGTTCAACAATGTTTTTCAATAAAACGAGATAATCTCCTTCATATATTTACCTTGACTTGCGTAAAAGTACTTCTCCATCGTTTTTCTAAACGAGCCCATTACTTTACATGACAGATCAAATAGATCTGAGAGAACATGTTGATATTTTTTAACATATTTAGAGGTAAAAAGTTATGGGAATAAATGTGTTTATAACTATGGATGGAAACATGCAGGGTACCAATTTTTGTCTTCTTTATCACCCCCTCCTCCTGGCCTTAATGTGGGGTTTTTTTTTGGAGGGGTGAGAAAAAATTGTTTTTTGGGCCCTCAATACATTATTCATTCTTTGTTAATTTTTTACAATTTCGAGGGCTTTGTGTATCTTTCCAGCCCAACATAAATAATTTTATAAATCATAATATGTTTCTTATAAATTATAATTATAATATGGTATTGTTAGTGTGATCTTTTATTTTTTAAATAATGCATTTAGCTGTTGTCGTATAGTTGGGGGTGCTATCTTTTTTCTCTCCAACTCACTTTTCTTATTTTACAAAATCATGATTTAAAATACATATAAAATTATTTTATCATATATAAATGAGATAATATTTATTGAGATTCAAAAATTAAAATTAAGAAATAATAATTAAGATATAAATTAATATCATAAAAGAAGATGAACAAATTTAAATAAAGAGATAAAGGCATATTTGTCAGCTTGAAATATCCTCCTCCCTTTCCCTTCTTCAACCAAACAAAAAAAAATCTCTCCTTCCCTATAGCTTCCTTTTCCATCAAAGTTATCCCTTTGATTAACCTCATCCACTTCCTCTTCTGTCCAACCAAACACACCTTACGAGGCCTAGGTGTTATTCATGTGAACGGAGGTCCAGCCCAAAACCAAAGCTATTCAAGGAACGGCCCAATTCCATTATATGCAGCAAAACTCCTTGTTCGTTTCTCTGCATTTGTTCTAGCACTTTCTTCTCCCTCCGTCTTCAGCTGTCCTCCTGAACAACAGAGCGGAGCCTTTCATCAGTTCTCAGTTCTCAGTTCTCATAATCCAATCGCACTTCACGCCAAGTGCAATCTAAATCTCCTTTTATTTTCTCGGAGGTTCTCTTTCTTCAACAATGGCGACGGTGATGCAGAAAATCAAAGACATCGAAGATGAGGTTCCTATAACTTGGCCTTAATTCCTGCTTGATCCAGTCTCAATCTTAGAGGATTATAGGACTTTCTGTTGTCATATAAGTGGTTTGATTGAAAATTTTACGTTATGACGGTTTGTGTTGATTTAGAAACTTTGAACTTTCGAGTATCTCGCAAGGCGGAGAGAGTTGTTGCTTTATAGCTATATTTTTCTTTCATGTTTTTCGGCTCTATTAACATTCGATTGGAACTTTTTTTTTAAAAAAATTAATATCAACATAGATAAACCTCAGAGCATATTCGTTCTTTGGTTGCTAGGTGGAATTGAGTTCCTGTAAATTAACCACGAAGTTTTGCATTAAGAACGTTAAGCATCAAGTAGGGAATGGATGATGTCATGATTCTCTGAATAAGTGAAGCTGGTTCATTGGACCTAAAATAAGTATAACTTTGCTTCACAAGTGTAATGTATTTATGCGAGAGATTCTTTTTGTACAATTTTTAACTGTACCTCTGAGGAGTACATAGCCATAAAAACATTGTATATTCTGATTGTTTCAATGCAATATACAGTAAATTTTTATATGTTGTGCATTTTTATTCACATTATGAACATTGTTATGTTAAATTTCGCAGATGGCAAGGACTCAAAAGAACAAGGCTACCGCTCATCATTTAGGTTTGCTGAAGGTGAATACCTTGATTCATTCTGTTCGATTATCAAGCTACATTCTGGAAAATATGTGTGGGTTGCATTGATAACCAGTGTGCTGTAATTGAATTTATTTTTGTGGTGATAAATGACATGTTCTTTAGCATAGTTGGGGCCTACTTTTATAGGCCAGGGGATAAATCAGGTTAAGTCTTACAGAAATGCCTTGTCTCGGTCAACTATCACCAGTGAAAAATTGGTTTGTTGGTGTTTGGATGGGTTAAAAGAGAGGATTGCTATATTGATATGACTTGCATTTGCAAGTGCTCGTGGCCACTGATCCTATCCTTCCCCCAATATTTTGTTGTTAAAGTAGTGTTTATGGGCATTGAATGTTCAGCCCCAGCATTTGGTTGTGCATGTCCCCATTAGGATGAAGTGCTAGTGGTTTGGAAAGGTAATATAATTTTATGTCAGCTCATGCACCTATATTTATATTGTTAAAAGGATGGAAAATGCTAAATGAAACTCTGGAATTAAGTTCTTTCCATAAAAAAATTTTCTCAGAGGATTCCTTATTTATTTTATCCACTGGGATCCTTGATATGATTTTTTTTAACGTGCTATTGGAAGCGCAGATGGATGTTTTCTGTTTTAATGTTGCTTCTTTGAATGAAGTTTCCATAAGGATATAATTACACTTGAAATTCAGTCCTCACATTTTTTAAATATAGTTTAAATTTTTTTCTTTTTTATGTTTTTGTGTTTCTATATTATCATATTTTGTGGAGTAAGTACAATATTTGTAAATGCATGATAGGCCAAACTTGCAAAGTTGAGGAGGGAACTACTGGAACCTTCATCTAAGGGAGGTGGAGGTGCTGGTGAAGGTTTTGATGTTACTAAAACTGGGGATGCTAGAGTTGGTCTTGTGGGATTTCCTTCAGTTGGAAAATCTACCTTACTGAATAAGCTGACTGGGACATTTTCAGAGGTATGGAATTTTTATTATATAATTTTAACTATTTAATTCACATATGCCAGATCATGTTGCCAATATTTCTTTCCTTGTATTGATTAGCATTTCATTTAGAATAGTCTGAGGAATTGATGTAGCTTTGGTCAAGATTAAGACAATGAGAACCTTAAGTAGAAAGTGATTGAGAAATGGAAAAGGTAGGAAGAAGCTTTAAGCAATCTGAATACCTAGTGCACTAGAACCTTCAGTACAACCTCAGTGCTTTCATAGCCCTCCTTTTTAGGGAATTTAGTTTATCATAAATCAATGTAAGAGGTGTTGGACAAGTATCTGGTTTTTAGGTTTTGTGGAGGAACTTTCTGAATGATTCAACCTTCTTTTTGGGCTGTTTTCAGGTTGCTTCGTATGAGTTTACCACTTTAACTTGCATCCCAGGTGTGATAGTGTATCGTGGAGCTAAAATTCAGGTACAACCACAGAGAGAAAGTGAGAAACTGTGTTGTATCATTCAGGCATTTAAAAATTGCTAACTTGAATGCCTTGTCCTGTGAGACACTAAATGTTCCCGCTAAATATTGCTTGTTTTGAAATGAAATATTTTAACTTTATTCTCCTTTATCTTACTTAATCTTTTCTTTTTATCAAAAAAGTAAACGAAAAAATATTTAGCTTTTCAATAGTACTGATTGAATTCTATGCGGCAGTTGCTGGATCTTCCTGGTATCATTGAGGGTGCTAAGGATGGAAAAGGAAGAGGAAGGCAGGTAAAAAGTTCTACTATGTAATCAACATAATTTAATTTTGTTAGAAATCTGTCAGAGTTCAAATTTGATTGTTCCCTTATTTCGTTTCCTATAATGTTGCCTAGGATTAGGAAAATAAATCAACATTAATTCCTGATCATGTAATTGCTTATTTTGCTATGATAGTTGCTGATTTTGCTCCGGTGATTGAGCATTCATCACGTATATATATTGTACCTCTCTTATCTCAATATAGACAACAATGAGAGTATGATTCCACTGGTTCAATATGGTATCAGAGCGGGAGAGTGAGAGAGACCGAGAGGCCCCTAGTTGCTGGGTCCGTGAGAGAAGCCCAGAGACTGTGTCTGTGAGAGTGAAACACGAGGGTGAGAGACAGAGAAGGAGGATCAGAGTGCGACGTTGACAGAGGGAGAGCTCGATGGTACAGGAGCCTCCAGTAAGGACATGCGTTGACGCCGCCACCTACGCCAGCCGCTACAGACACCACTGACCAGCCGTTCACCGGCGTACGACGCAAATCTGAGCTGAGCGTGGTTCTCACGCGCCGATGGAAACTTCCAGCAGGGACGTCTGTTGACGTCACTGCCGTTACCAGATACTGCAGAAGCCATCGACCGGCCATTTCCCGAAGCACGACGCCGTTTTGAGCCGCGCGTGGATTACATGCGCTGACCACAGATCCTGTGCATGAGCAACACGCGCCGCCACACTTCCAAACGCGTGAATGACACGCGTCGATTGAAACCCATGCGCCTCCGCCTTCTCAGTCCAGGAAAATGAATCCAGCTGACTTCCCTCCACTTTTCATATATGTTCCAAGGCATCCAGCCAATATGGGCTCAATTCCTATGGCCGTGTGAGTGGTACAAGTCTTGAGACTCAAACTAATACCTTTTTTTCCATCCCCAACGTGAATTTGGTGCAGTCAGGTAACTCCATTATAGCTCTTAATGTAACGGTGACCAGTATAAACACCTGGATAGTAGATTCTGGAGCAATAGATCATATGTTTGGTAACAAGTCTTTATTTAACAATATCAAGTATTGCCATGAGAATCTCAGAGTAAAAGTGGCTAGAGTATATACAAAGGTTGAAGGAATTGGGACTGTAGTATTATCTAAACATCTTGAAATTCACAACGTATTGTTTGTGCCTGCTCTCACATGCAATTTAATTTCCGTGAGCAAGCTTATTACCAACCATGATTGTTGGGTGATGTTTAATTCGAAAAGTTATGTATTTCAGGATTTGACATCGGGGAGGAGAATTGGAATCACTGCTAAGGAATGGGATTGACTCTATTATCTTGAAGATTCAAGCACTGAGAAGAATGGAGCAAGAAAAGCATTGGTTAGCTCCAACTCTAACAATAAAGATGTACGCTTATGGAACACTAGGTTAGGCCAACCCAGTTTCAATTACATGAAGTATGTGTTTCTACATTTATTCACTAAAGATTCTACTCCTTTTCATTGTGAAACCTGTCAAGTGGCCAAACAAATCCGAACCTCTTATCCCAAACAAAACTACAAACCCACCGCATCTTTTACCTTAATCCATAGTGATATATGGGGCCTTGCAAAGTTGAAAACCCTAAACCAAGAAAGGTGGTTTGTCACATTCATTGATGATCATGTTCGGACTACCTTGGTATACTGGATGAGAGAAAAATCTGAAGTGCTCCAAATATTCAAAAGGTTTCATTCCTTTGTTCAAACCCAATTTCACACCTTTATTAAAGTGTTAAGGAGTGATAATGCCAAAGAATACTTGAGTCGACCCTTCAGAGAATTTCTTGATTAGCAAGGGATTCACCATCAAACCTTTTGTGTATACACACCCCTGCAGAATGGAGTTGCTGAGACGAAAAATAGGCACCTCTTAGAAGTAACCTGAACCCTTATGATCGAATGAAATGTTCCAAATGTGTTTTGGGGAGATGCTGTATTAACTGCTGCTTACCTAATCAATCGCATGCCATCCAAAATCCTCAACTTTAGCACTCTCATTCAGTGCCTTGAAACATATCCAAACTGTCTTCTCATATCTGCTATACCCCAGAAAGTGTTTGGATGTATAGCCTTTGTGTATAACCATAATAGGGGGAAATTAAGTGCTAGGGCCGACAAATACATCTTCTTGTGATATTCATCTACCCAAAAGGGTTACAAGTGCTATTGTCCTACCACTCGAAAACTTACAGTATCCAAAGATGCAGTTTTTCATAAAGATGATGCCTACTACCCCAAATTGCCGATTCAGGGGGAGAACAATAGTGTGGAATGGCTAATTTAGGAACCTGAAAATCACATAGAACCTCTAATCTCAAATATACCCATACTAACAAGCCAGCCTAAAAATCCCACAGAGCTACCAACAAGCCAGCTTGGAAATCCCAGATATATTCCCATGCCTACAAATTAGCCTGAACCTGCAAATCCAACCTCTCCAAACACACCCCAAACGGTGGAAACTAATGCTGAAATTGACACTGGGGATGTTGGGCATTCGAGTCCTGATAAGATGACATCACAGGATCAAGAGGAAGACAGCAACAATAGAGTTCTGAACATTCCAAGGCAACACCATGACTTTAACTCGGCGTCAAATTCCGAGGAATCAGGCTGGCCTATTGCACTCAGTAAAGGGGTAAGATCTTGTACTCAGCATCCCATTCAAAGATTTGTCTCATGGCAATTTATCTGCTAGAATGCAGAGTTTTGTGGTGAATAGTGCACATATCAAAGTACCAGATACATTCCAACAAGCCATGACTGATCCTAACTAGAAACAAGCAGCGAAAGAAGAGTTGAAGGCCTTGAAGGAGAATAAAACGTGGGAGATCACCACGCTTCCTAAGGGCAAGAAACTAGTAGGATGCAGATGGATCTTCATTCCAAAATTTAATCGAGATGGAAGCATAAACAAATATAAAGCACGGCTAGTTCTAAAAGGGTACACCCAGACACAAGGAATTGATTATCAGGAGACCTTTGCAATAGTGGCGAAGTTCAACACCATTAAAGTCCTTTTGTCTATAGCTGCCAACCTCAACTGGTCTCTACATCAGTTGGATGTGAAGAATGCTTTCCTGAATGGAGATTTAGAGGAGGAAGTGTACATGGAAGTCCCAGATGGAGTAATAGCTCCGCAAAATTCTGTCTGCAAACTCCACAAATCCCTATACGGCTTGAAGCAATCTCCACAGGCTTTGTCAGATTTGCCAAAGCAGTGAAGAAATTTGGCTATACTCAAGGACAGGTAGATCATACACTTTTCGTCAAGCATGATGATAGCAAGATAACTATTCTGATCGTGTATGTGGATGATATAGTCATAACTGGGAATGATGAATCATCTATCACCCGACTCAAGAGCCTTAGCAAATGAATTTCAGGTGAATGACCTAGGACAAATAAGGTACTTCTTTGGCATGGAAGTAGCAAGGACTAGGAAAGGGATCAATGTGTCTCAAAGAAAGTATATGCTTGATTTGCTTCAAGAAACAGGGATGCTCGGAGTGAAACTAAAGGAGACTCCAATCGAAGAATCATGCAACCTTGAAGTCAAAGCAGAAGGAGTACCTGTAGATTCTGAGAGGTATAGACGATTGGTGGGAAAACTGGTATACTTAACTCACACCTGGCCAAACATTAGCCATGCAGTCGGAGTAGTGAGAGTTCATGCACCAGCCTCAGGAAGAACACATGATTGCTGTTTACAGGATCCTTAGCTACCTCAAACTCAATTCTGGAGAGGAATTTATTTTGGAAAGGGAAGTGCCAGAAATATAGATTTACACTGACGCTGATCATGCTAGATCTATGGATAATCGAAGATCAATAACGGGTTATTGCATATATGTTTGGGTAATCTTGTCACTTGGCGAAGCAAGAAACAAACAGTGGTATCCAGAAGTAGTGCTAAAGC
Source organism: Vachellia pachyceras (assembly GCA_025593235.1). Classification (NCBI taxonomy): domain Eukaryota; kingdom Viridiplantae; phylum Streptophyta; class Magnoliopsida; order Fabales; family Fabaceae; genus Vachellia; species Vachellia pachyceras. The sequence goes on along the minus strand of JANTPZ010093673.1, from coordinate 2,751 downwards.
TGAATTAAGAGCTGTAGCTCTTGGGGTATGTGAAGGAATGTGGCTCATCAGACTTCTAAAAGAGCTAAGAATTCCATACGAAGGCCCCCTGGACCTCTGGTGTGACAAGGCAAGCATAGAGATGACCAAGAACCCGGTCTATCATGATCAAGCGAAACATGTTGAAATTGATAGACATTTCATCAAGGAGAAAGTTGAAGGTGTCATCATCAAATTGGATTATTTACGGTCAGTAGACCAAGTGGTAGATATCATGACCAAGTCTCTTCCTCGAGTCAAATTTGAAGGATTACGAAGCAAGCTGGAAATGATAGATATATATTCTCCAGCTTGAGGGGGAGTGTTAAAATTTGTTAGAGTTCAAATTTGATTATTCCCTTATTTGGTTTCCTATAATGTTGCCTAGGATTAGGAGAATAAATCAACATTAATTCCTGATTATGTAATTGCTTATTTTGCTATGATAGTTGCTGATTTTGCTCCTATGATTGAGCATTCAGCACCTATATAAATTGTACCTCTCTTATCTCAATATAGACAACAGTGAGAGTATGATTCCACTGGTTCAATAAATTTCATGCTTCTTCTTGGGGATTATTTGTGTGGGGACTGCTTAACTTCAGTTAGCCAGCTATGAATATAAAATGTAAACTCCATTGTTTGTTTAAAATTCCTTATAAAAGTTGGAGAATGTTTTTGTATCATTGGCCTTTGATTGAATGCATGTTTTGATTGAATGCATGTGTAAGTCCAGGAGGGTCTTTTCATTATGTACATAAAAATTGCGTTTATGCATTTTCAAATAGTCTAAAGTGTTGAAAGCACCTGGGTCTGTATATCTGAATAGATTATAGATGAACTGTCATTGACGTTATAAGGGATTTTTAAAGTGTTTCAAGAGATTGAGACCCAACATATTTCATTTGACTGTTGAATTATTGAGTTTTTCCATGATCATTGCATGTTGATTTTTTTTAATACATGCTTTACTTTTGAGTTCTTGTCAGCAGTTGAATGTTCCTTTTTTTTTATCTTACAGCTATGAAGGTTTCATCCCATTCATGATTCCTTAGCGCCATTTCATCTCTGTTTGCATATCTATGTATTGGGTTGTGAACTGTTTTGTTAATGCAGGTTATCAGTACAGCAAGGACATGCAACTGCATTTTAATTGTCCTGGATGCAATAAAGCCTATAACTCATAAGCGCCTTATAGAAAAAGAGCTTGAGGGATTTGGCATAAGGTAATATGTGGTGTTATTTTCTCCTGCTATGTCACTATCTGTGTGGCAATGATTATTGGCATGGGATTTGGCGGGGCCTCCCTCATGTGCATGAGTTCTGATTCCTTTAAGTGGTAATGATGGTAATTTTAGGTCACCTTGTTGTATGGTGGATATAATATGAATGCACAAATATAGAAATTCTGCAAAAAATGAAACTGAACTTATTGATTGTTAGCCTGTATCTGCAAGTTATTGTGAATGTAAGTTTCTTGCGAAACACAGTGCATACTTGTTTTGACTCTGATGACGATCTTATTGTTTACTTTTTTCTGCTATTCATGTTTTGGACTTTATTAGCCATTCAGATTTGAATAGTCATATGTATTATATTCTTATGCATTTGAATTAAATATATGGTTTTTGAGATATTCCTGCTTCTATTTTCTTTTCTTTGCAAGATCACTGTCGCAATCGTTTATTTACAATTTATCTTTTAACTACAGGTTAAACAAAGAACCGCCAAATCTAACTTTTAGGAAGAAAGATAAAGGTGGAATTAATCTCACATCAACTGTGACCAATACACATCTGGATATTGATACAGTGAAGGCTATATGTAGTGAATATAAAATTCACAATGCTGATATTACTCTCAGATACGATGCTACTGCAGATGACTTAATAGACGTCATAGAGGGGAGTAGAATATACATGCCTTGTATCTATGTTGTGAACAAGATTGATCAGATTACACTCGAGGAGTTGGAGATCTTGGATAAACTACCCCATTACTGCCCAATCAGGTAATTCTTGATTTGATCATTGCATTTTCTCTTGTTAAAAATGCATATTATTATTTGTAATTGCAATTTTTTTGGATGCAGTAATATAAGACAGATGTAAAAGATTATTTGCTTATTCTATATATTTCCTCATGCATTTGAGTTGAGTTATTATTTCTGAACAATTTTGATGATTTGATTGAGGGGTCTGAGGTCTCTTATTTACTGATCTCCCTATTATGGGCCAAAATGTATTGGAGATATTTACTGTTTTCCAATAGATTTATTGTGATTGAATCTATTTTTGCCTTTCCTTGATATTTGGTTTACCAAAGCTTTAGTTGTGTTGGAGCATGCTCCAGTGGATTATCTCCTTGCTCCAGCCTTGCATGGATGCTCTGGTGTATGACAGACTGTCTAAATATTTGGTTCCTCTGAGGTTTTTTCTCTGTTTACTGTTTTGGAACCTACCATAGGCATTTGCACCAGGAATTTTCCCAAAGCTTGTCTTCGTCATTGCATTCAGCAATAAAATGTTGAGAACTAGGTTTAAGGTGCGATGTGATCAGGCCATTATAGAAAGTAAAATAGTGTCTTGTGTAAAGAAATGCTGCTTTGCACGGTGGAGTTTGATGTTTATGATTTTATCTATTCTGCAGTGCTCACCTGGAGTGGAACCTTGATGGTCTGCTTGAGAAAATTTGGGAATATCTGAATTTGACTCGTATTTATACTAAGCCAAA
>JANTPZ010093672.1:0-15190 GCA_025593235.1 Vachellia pachyceras | reverse complement strand
TCACTGAGGTTGTTTTGTGGGTGTTCTAGTGGATTATGGAACTATTTGTTGAGTTATGTCATGAGAGATGGTGATAGTGTTGAATCTTTGGCGAGTCGGTTTGGGGTTAGTATGGATAGTATCGAGACGGTGAATGGTATTGCTAATCCAGATAATGTCACGGTGGGATCTCTTTATTATATACCTCTGGATTCAGGTTAGTGCTTATAATATTTTTCAGCTATCTTCTTGTAAGGTACCTTTGTGCTTATAGGTTAGTGCACCTATATGTTTTGGAGCGATGTTTTGTTACATTCAATTTTGGTTCTAATTTGTGTTATGCAGTTGCATCTTGGTTCTCTCAGAATAAGTGGATAAAAAATGAGAGTTGGAGTTTATCTGATGGTATAATTTGGTGGTTTTATAGCTGGGAACTACTGATTGAGTGTTTGAAAGTAATCTTAAATCTATTCTTTAGTTCAGCTAAACATATTTGTGTTATATATGCAAGTGCATTAACGTTTTGGCCTTCGTCGGTTTTATGGATTTTGTTAAAGACATACAAATCTTAGGAAGAGCATTGATTTTATAGAGAGACAGCAGCATGTTTATTATAAGTGGAAAAGTGAATATGGATTTGAGGAAAGAAAATTTATGGTACTTTCTTTTAAAATGCCAACGGACCTCAAGCCATTACAACTTGAGAATCTTTTCTTTGTTATGGCATGAGCAGCAGCACGTCAAGTGTCGAGAAACTCCCGCACGACAAGGCAGATGCTTCACATCAACAGCTAGAATAAGTTGGAATCTGAGATTGACTATATAATTTTTGCAGTGTTCACATGAAAAGAAACTAGATCAGAGGGAGAAAAGTTGGACATGTGAGGAATTAAGTGATTGCTGTCTGTAAATGATTGAAAGCTGAGATCTGTTTTGCTTCTCTTTATCCATAGGACCTGTTGTTGTCTGTTGCCTACTCGCCTTTATCTGTGAGGGTGTAATGGACTATTATTTGGCATAGTATAAATTGAACACTTTGCTGTTTTACTGGACTTACCTTAGAAGCACCTCAATTGATTAGCTTTACTTGAATGCATTGGTTCAATGTGTTTAAGATGTATTAAATTTTTTTGCTTTCCCTAGTTCTTATAGAGAGGAGAATGGTCATTCTGATTGTACATTGTAAACACTACAAATTACGCATGCCATAATCCTGACTTTGTATTATTTAACTGCTTTGCAGATCCTGGGGAGCCATATCCTTTGAAGAATGATACTCCTCCAGCACCTGTTCCTGCCCCATCCGCCGACAATTTTTTAGGTGCAAAACAATATATCAAGAAAATGGAAATAAAGATAATTTTTATGTTATTTTATTTATTTTTTCTTATTTGGTTTAGTAAATTATTTTTTTGCATCTCTATCTATTTACAAATTAATTGAAATGTCTGTATAGGCCAATACATGGGATAGAATGGAAAGGGAAAAAATATGATGTAAATTGTAATTTTGTAAATGATAAATGAGTTTTATGCCTCTGAATAGGAAAATGATAAAAAATGCAGCTACTATTCAGTGATGATGTTTGGGGTATAGTAAATATTTTTTTTTTGTGCAATAGAAGGTGAATTCTTTTACGTTGGCTGAACCAATGGCCTTTAAAATGTTATTGAAAAATTATTATGTTGATACCTTATGAACTATAATATAAATGCTTCATCAGAATAGGAAGTTGTTTTATAGATGATGGTTGTCTCGTGCAACACCTATATGGTTTGCTTTGAAACAGAATTACTAACAATAAACTTGTTGACAATTACTGATACTTAATGCCACAAATTTTTTCTTCTATTTGATTTTTTTAATTTATGAAATACATGTTATGTGAATGGCCTTGGACTACACCTCAGATGGTTTGGTGTTTTGGAGATGCCATATATCTTGATAAGAATACTATCAAGCAAATTAAAAGTTAAAAAGTCGGAAAAATGAAGATATATTGTTATGCTATGGTAAGTCTGGTGATTGCATAGCAAGTGGGATTTTGTTACCATTTATAGATGCGGCTAATTAAATAGTTAATGTAGCGAGTGGGATTTTGATAGATTCTACATGAAGTTACTGATCATTGTTTATGATAAATTGAATTGAAAGAAATGAGTTAAAAAATTTTCCCCTCTGTTGGATTTCATCCATGGGTGGTTCTTACTTTTCTTTTGGCTTTTGTATCCACTGATTTTATTTTTTGTCTTTCAGTATTTACTTCCAATGAACGAGTGAATACTTACGTGCTAACTTTTCTTTTGGCAGCTAATCAAGTCGATAATAAGGCTCACGTACCATACAAATGGATCATTGGTGGTTTAGGGGTTTTTCTTGCTCTCATTATACTAAGCATAATTCTCTGTGTTTCCCTGCGACAACATTGTTTCAATGAAGCCAGAAGAAGTCGTGCAAAAGATACTGAGCCCAAGACCTTTCGTAAGTTTCATATTCTTCAGAATTCAAGTTTTTGTTGTGGTTCAGGAAGGTACATCAGTGAAAACTCTGTAGAGCAGAAGCAAAATGATGGTAAACCTAGCAACGTCCAGATTACCATTTCCAAAGTTCCAAGTAATCAATCCTATCCATCAACACGTTTACACATGATGTCAGCCTGAAGTTCATATGTTTTGCATATGTTGTATTTAGTAGACGGTGCTATTCTGATGGCAAGCAAGCAAGTAGTTTATATTCATAAAATGAAAAGTGAAAAATGCTAATGTCCAATTTTGGTTATGGAATTATGTATTGACGTCTAGTAGCAATTCTGGCACAACATTTTGATCTTTAACTTTTCTGTTAAGTGGGAAAAGAGGAGTGGGTTTCATCTGCTGCTGATGCTAGTTTCTATTCAGAATGCATCGATAATTGATGGATATTGCACTGAAGGATTGATGGTGGTCATGCTATTATGTTTCAAACTAATTAGATGGGCATGGATTTGTACCTTTTATTCATATCTGGGGAACATCTGCACTCTTAGAAGTTTATGAAAGTCCATTCATATCAGGATGCTGTATAACTTGCAATTGCTTCTATTCTGGTTGTCATGTTGAATGTACTTCAATTGCATCTTACTTTAGCTCTTACATCATGAAGATGAATACCTATTGCTGTTGTGCTTTATCACCTGGTTTATGGATTTGTGTATTTTGGCTATGATGAGATTGGTCTGACTTCAGAAATTTTATTTCTTTAACGTATGTGTCAATTTCTGATTTTCTTTTACATCTTTGTACCTTTATACCATGCTCTTTAAAATTTGAATTCATGCATAATAAACCTTCCTGTGTTTTTCCAGCTCTAGGGACCAATGTATTTGACATGGATAAGCCTGTGGTTTTCTCATATGAAGAGATTTTCTCATCAACTGATTGCTTCTCTGATTCAAACCTACTTGGGCATGGTACATATGGCTCTGTTTACTATGGCCAGCTTCGTGACCAGGTTTGTGGTTGTCTTCTTCTAGTATGTAACAGTAATAGTACACGGCAAGTATCATTTTTGCTCCTTTATTAACATGTAAATCGTTGCAGGAAGTTTCTGTAAAAAGAATGACAGCTACGAAAACTAAAGAATTTATGTCTGAGATGAAAGTCTTGTGCAAGGTTCATCATGCAAATCTGGTAATTTCTTTGTTGAAAAAAACAAACAAAATGATTTGGTTTTGGAGAAATCAATTTAAAGATGTCAAACGTTTGAGGCCCTTTTTTTATTTTGTCAAGGTAGAATTGATCGGCTTTGCAGCTACCAATGATGAACTTTTCCTTATTTACGAATATGCACTGAAGGGATCACTCAAAAGCCATTTACATGATCCTCAGAACAAGGGTAAGATTACTTGTCATGCTTTGGTTTGTGAAATTAGTCAATTGCATTTGGATTTGCAGCTTGTAAATTCATATTCTTTGTATGGCTTATTGCGATATATTCGTTTGTGGTAATATTGATGAAAAGATTTGAAGGGCAATATTTGCACTGTGGTTCCACTTGACCACATTTGAAGCTTCAGGGAAGAAAAAACTCTTATGGTTGTTAATTTCAAAGACTGTGTCTATCGTATTATTCTTATTATTGGAAATGGTATTTTGGGTTCACCCAACACGAAACTAAAGAAGGTTAGACTTTCCAGATTATAGATTGGGTCTTGCGTCATAGCCTTCTTTTATTTTATATCTCAATGCATACTTTCTCCTTCTTGGTCTTATTCCAATTACTGAGGATCAAAGAATATTCAAATGTTGTCAGATCAATTAGATAGTTTTGATCTGTGAATTAAAGTACATTAGCAACAATGCAAAGGCTTTCTACAATGTTAAAAGTTGAGGGTTGAGTGGTTAGAACTGCCTGTTTCCTGTGGTGTATGGCATGAACAAACTCTGCATAGAGTTTATGACCCTTTTACCCCTGCCTGTAGGTCATTCCTCTCTTTCTTGGATCATGAGGGTCCAGGTTGCACTAGATGCTGCTAGGGGCCTTGAATACATACATGAGCACACCAAAAACCATTACATCCATCGAGATATCAAAACAAGCAATATTTTACTAGACGCTTCCTTCAGAGCAAAGGTAATCACAGATTTAAATATTATTAGATCATTTCTAACTTTTCTGTGCATTTTTTTCTGTTTGTTTCAGCTAATGTCTTCTCTCTTTCTCTCTCTAGATTTCAGATTTTGGGTTAGCAAAACTTGTTGGGACAGCAAATGAGGGAGAAATTGCTACGACCAGAGTTATTGGTACATATGGTTATCTTGCTCCAGAGTAAGTAATGTCCATCAGTTTTTTTCTAGTTCATTCTTTCCCAAAGTGAAAAAAAGATTAAAAAATACAATTTTTTATTTCTTATACTTGACAGATACTTGAGCGATGGCCTTGCGACAACCAAAAGTGATGTCTATGCATTTGGTGTTGTTCTCTTTGAGATTATATCTGGCAAGGAGGCCATCATTCGAACAGAACACACAATGACAAAAAATCCAGAAAGACGTTCGTTGGCATCTATTGTAAGTTAGGCTTATGAGACATGAATTTAAATACACAGTTCAATATTTGTGCCAAATAATCAGTTCAATATCCTGTTTAAATTCATAATTTGCATGTTAATCATACAACACCACATCATAGAGGGCAGTGTGTCAGACAATAATTGTGCCATGTCCTAGCATATCTCATCTGGAATGTGATAGTTTTAACCTTTTTATTTGGTGAAACTAATATTAAAATTTAAATGCATTATATTGTATGTTTAAAACTTGGCTGCATCTTGGCGATGTTCTTGGTACTGGTTGTTAGTTATGGATATTTTTTTCCTTGTCTGATTTAATTTAGGATTGCATATCTCTGTGCTCTATGGTTGTTTCTGTTATCTGGGACATCGCGCTAACGTTCATCGCCAAATTGCAGATGCTTGCAGCTCTTAGAAACACGCCCAATTCCTTGAGCATGTCAAACATGAGAGATTACATTGATCCCAACATGATGGATCTTTATCCTCATGATTGTGTATACAAGGTAAGTTTCTCTATTTTCTCCTGTTTTTGCTTATGTTGGTAACAACAAGCTCAGCTAATTGCTTATTGCTACGTGCCACGTTCATTACTGATTTCTCATGCTATCAAGATTGTCAGTGCTAAAAAAAAGCAACTTCATGTGCTCTAAAATCACATAATATAATACAAGGATGAAACTTCAGCAAAGTCCCATTTAAGTATTTGCTATCAGATTCTTCAATTAAAGGGAAATCCCAAGAAAAAATAACAAGTGACAAGCATAAACTTGGTTATCATTTTTTACATTGGAATTTGTCATTGCATATTCTTCTCTTGTTATAGGATTTTTTTATGATTACATTCCTTCCGTGGCGATTTCATGGTGTTTTCCCCAAAATTGCATCATCCGATTGCTTGTCTGGAAAGTTTCCATTTGCTTGAAAACTTGGATTGTGTCCTGAAAGAAATTCCATGACGTTTTGACTGTAGTGACTTCATCTGTTCTTTTTGTGCGTTCTGAATTTTGATGCATAGATGGCGTTGCTGGCGAAGCAATGTGTGGATGACGATCCCATCGTACGACCTGACATGAAACAAGTTGTGATTTCCCTCTCACAAATTCTCTTATCTTCTATTGAGTGGGAAGCAACTCTTGCCGGGAACAGTCAGGTTTTCAGTGGGCTTGTGCAGGGAAGATAGTGTTTAAAGAGCAAGATCTGTTCTCATTCACTACCTTCAACAGGATTCTTTTTCCACTATCCTGATTTTTACTTTTCTTCAAGTTTGATAATTTTGTATTCATAGGAACATAGACTTGTCAGAAAAGATCTGGTGGGTGGTTAATATCTCTTTTGCCATTCGTTTGATTATGTCTCAAAGTAGTAGTACCATATATCTTCAGTTTCTTAAAACTGCGACTTGGTGTGTAGAAAATTTTGGACCTGAGTTAGAAGAATATGCGATGATGGAAGCTGGGTAAGGATTTAGCAGTTCTGTAATTCGTAGTGATATAGTCTGAAATTCTTCTTCTTTTTTAAAAGTAAAATACTGTATTCAATCATTCATTGAAGTTAAGCAGAGGTAGACGAGCTTTTATCCCCCCATTAAGAGTGAGCAAAACTAAGCCGTAACTGAATATTGAACTGATCCATTTTCGGTCTGGTTAATTATTCTCGGTTTTCGGTGTTCGATTCAGTTATTGAAGAAAAAAAAATATAAAATATATTTATATTTAGTAAATTATTAAATACTATTATTATATACATATGCTTGTATGTTGCATAAGTTATTATAATACATCTAGTAATTTATTAAATGTTATGTTTTGGTTAATCGAAAAATTGAACTGAAATATTTTGGTTACTTTATTTTCAGTCTTAATTCTGTTTTTGCTTAACATCGAATAAAAAACCTCAGTTTTAAAAAAGTTATTTTTTTATCAAATCACATTCTCTATTCTAATAAAGTTTCTCTTTCCTCTTTTTTTTTCTATTTTTTTTGCTTCGGAATTTGTTAAAGTTATTCTCACTATAACTTCTCAAACACAATCAAATTTTCAAAATTTATGTTTTACCTTAAAATTTGTAAATGTTCTTCTTTCAAAATCTAAGTTTTACATCGAATTCCATAAAAGCTATTTTTACCGTGATATTAAACAAGCTCTTAGTGTTTGAATCAACATTTTAGTAGTTGGACCATACCATCAAAATGGAAAGGCCAATGATTCACAATTATACGGTGGATTCAATCAAAGTTAAAACAAATGATGAAGTGATTAAATAAAAAAATAATTGCTCCAAAAAAGGAATATTTTTTAATTTGTTTATAAGTCATATTAAATTTTTTATATCTACAATTTCATTATTCATTTATCATTATATTAACTATGTTTTGATATATAAAGTTAGGGTTATCAAATTTTAAAATAGAGTTATTGAAGTTTAAGGTTTTTATTTATCTTTCTCAAATATAAATGAAGTGATTTATAAATAGGAGTAGAAAAGTTCGCATATGTTAGAAGTAGTAAGCTGATTGAAACCATGATTTTTTTGTCAAACACCCATAATCAATTAAAAATACACTTTTAAGCGATATAAAATTTTTCTCACATACTTATTTTAAATTAAGTAAAATCACTAAAAAAAAGTTAATAAAAACACCTCACTTGGTTTTAGTATAAAAAATGGAACACAACGTCGTAAACAATGAGGATTCAAGCCTTTTCAGTTTTTACTTTTTAGGGCATATTTTTTTATTTTTTTTGGTAAAAAATATATTTTTTTTTAGGGCATATTTTTTTTATTTGCTTAGGCCTACCCTGGCTTGGTCCTATTGGGCTCAGGCTAGTAAGATCATCTGGTTCCAAATCTATGAACAGATCTGGCCCAAGACTATAGCCCCGTTTAATCATGTTCCGAAACGGCATGTCGTTTGCTTGTACAAAATCAAACGGCTAACATTACAAGTGAGAACTGAAAATTGCAGAGGAGAAGCCCGCCTCTCCAAAGCCGACGATAAATTCAAAAAATCCTCGACGGAACAACGTTGCAGTCGCAGGGAGGGAAGGAAAGAGATGCCTGTGAATGAAGTGAACGTGAAGTCCGAGAGGAAACCACTCAGGAATGTAACAAATAACCATTGTCGGAGATCCTTTAAATCTGCGATCGCGAAGGCGGTATTTCAGAAGCAAAAGGAAGATACTGCCAAGGATGAGAAAGAAGATGACGACGTACTCGATCGCATTCTTCTTGTTCAATCTGATATTTCCTCTACACTTCATCAGGTGTCTGTTTAATCTGCTTGTATTATTTTATCCTTTTTACTATATTTCCAAGCGGTCAGATATCAATTTCCGTCGTTTTAGAAGCGACGAGGCTTTGTTTACTGCAATTCTAGGGCACTGTAATATTACTTGGTTGACCGAGTGAAGTTTTTCTATTGAAAATGGAACGTAAGCAATTGGACATGTTCCTAGTTGGAACTTTCATTCGTAGAGAAATGTATTTTTTTTTTTTTGGATTTCATATTTTCCTTGGATTCTTTTTCTTCCTAGCTAACTACTTTTAAGTTTATTACGCTATCATCACCATAGCGACTTGAAAATCGAAATGTTTGTCCAACTAGATGGAGCTTCCTAGATTTGTTTGTTGAATTTGTGGTTTCAAGGCTTTAACATATGCGCTAATGATTTTGCCTCTAATTCTGTTTCAATAAGAAATTTCAGAAGTGCAGGAAAGTTTATTCATGAATTAATGAATTGAATGGCAGATTGATGAGCTTGTTGCACAAGCATTTAGATTCAAGACCACAAGCAAAGAGGGGGTAGACGAGATTGAATCTTTCTCGCATGTATTGTCTGACATGCTATCATCCTTAAAGGTCAGTGTTCTTTGTTATGCTTGAATAATCTGTTTTCACTACTTATTGATAGGGGTTGTTTCTGATTGCAGCCATGGGCCGCCAGATTCCAGAGGGCACTAGCTACAACCTCACGAGAGTCTGAAAGTCAGTCTCAACAAGTTTTGGCTAAAAAACTAGTATCTAACGAGGTTAGAGGTGAAAGTGAAGTCAGTGATAGTCCTGAGGGGACCAAGTTGGACTTTCTGGTTTCTCCTTCTCCTCTCGTGTCCTGGCGTGCTAACTGTACCATTGAGAGAGGTAGACAAATGTTTATGCTTACACCTCTTCCTATATCAAAAGCATTATCATGTAAACGTCAGGAGCCATCTAAATCGGAGTTCAATGGATTACCTTCCTCTACTAATGCTTTTGGGACATCAACAATTTTTGCCTTCTCTGGAGATATACCTGACTGCTCGTTCGATGCTGTTGCAGTGAAGCCAACTCCACTTAAACTTTCTGCTCCTGTTGCTATTCAAGAGGAAAATAGATTCATTTCTTCGAAAAGAGAAAGCTCCATGCTTGTTATGACACCATGCTTAAAAATGTCACCCCCTAAATCTTGTGTTTTGCTTGAACCCATATCTGAAATCTGTCATTTGGGCAAAGGCAATGACAAGGTACGCAAGTCCACCCCGTTTCCTGTTGGGATTCATTATAGCGATTCAGAAACTTCTGATTCTTCTGGTAGCGATGCTTCAAAAGGTCTGGCATTGAAGTATCTAGAACTATTAGGGATACAACGTATTTCCAAATCTAGAGCTGGAAAGAAACCAGTAGAGGCATCCCCAGATTGGTTTATGTCGCCTCCTAAAACTTGTGTTTTGCTGGAGCCACCCGATGAGAAGCCGTTTGATTTGGAAAGGGCTGATAAAGGTTTACAGATGACAGATGCAGTTGATATTAATAAGGAAACTAAGAAATTGAAAGACAACGTTTTCGTAGACCATAATCAAACCAAAAAATCTTGTAACATAGGTAATACTTGATCTTCCACTGTTCATACCTTTTGACCTTTTGGGGTTGACTTGATTTTGGCTGATTTACTTGTTTACTTGTGTAGAACATTTTGATGGCAACTTATCTCCTACGGGGAGCACTATGTGGCTGGAGCCTGAAAGCTCTTTTCGATCCGGGAAATGCCCTGGTGAGAATACACTGAAGAAAGAATTATGGACGAGATTTGAGGCAGCATCTACCATGGGGCTTCTAAGTAAAACCCCGGCAATTAACAATACTACTCAAAAAGGGTTTCTGGATCTTCTGGAAGAAGCTTCTTGTGAAGATTAAGCACACCACAAAGATCAATATCTCAGCAAGCAAAAAGGTTTTCCCCTCATTTGAAAATTGAAAACTTTGGCTGTACAAGCTTATAATGTTGAAACGTTTGGAGCAAAGTCCATGGAGTCTTAATCCCCAACCTAGAAGATAATTTTGCCTGGCGATGCAGGACATTTGATGAAGCTGTGTTGTTTATAGCTGGTTTGTGTGCCTTCCCTCTTGATGTCAGGAAGAAAGGAATGAAACTATGTGAGGTGTTGTATGATGCTTGCATTGGCGACATATAATCTTGTCTGTATCATTATGCAGTTATCACAAGAAAATGGGATATATTCAACATGTGTCGAACCATGATAGGTGCGTTTGTTTATTGTCGAATTCGAAATCAATGCAATGGATGGCATGGAAAATTTGGAAGAGGGAAGAATCACTCGAGTTTCTGTTCCTTGAATTCTCTTTAGTTATATTTTTTTTTGTATACAATATGCATTAAATCTATATGACAAACAGGTAATAATTTCAGTACAAGACAGGGATAACGTTAATATTTTTCTTGGCAATATACATTTGATATATTATATTATGTAGTCGGATTATTGGATAATAACGATGTTAGGAATTCTGTAGTTTCTGGGTGTTTTAGGATATGTTCTCATTGGGTCCACATTAAATAATAAAATTCAACCTTTTAGATTATGATGAGCTTTGGTAAGTTTTTACATCACTCCCATCTATTTTATAACATTTTTCATCATATAGATATGTGTATGAATATATACCCAGCGGAATTGAAGTTATAATTTCATATAATTTTTATTAAATTCCTTTTGAATTAGTAGTAGATGTTACTTTTTTAATATAATTTATGTTTTTAAAGTAAGTATGTAAAAAGAATTTTATTTTAATTTAAATAAACATGTTTTTCATCGCTTATAAAAATAAGCCTCATGGAATTTTGTATTTATAAATATTTTCGTCATAAATATTAAAAATATTTCATTTTTATCTCTATTATCATGTTATATGTTTAGCTGGTATAAATATCATGGAATCACCATAGAAAGTGATTAATTTCATATGGACAATAATAATCTTATAATCAAGCCAAAGATCTAAATTATCTACAATGGTGTCATTAGTTTGGTTTGGATTAATTGAATGAATTCTATAAATTGGTTGTGCTTATTTGTGAAACTTTTATAATCATTTAAAAAACACAATTTTAGATTAGTTGAAATAAAACTCATTTCTTATAATTATTTCGGCACTGTTAAATCATTTAAAATAAGTTAATTAAACACACACTTAATCATTAGAGAAAATCCCTAAAAATACCTTTTGAATTTAGAAATCTAAAAAAAATCATTTGAATAAGCAAACAATCATATGGTACAGAAGATAGGAATCAAGTATTTTAAAATTTAAGGAAAAAGATTAAACTAACTTTAGCAATATAACACAGTTGTCACTGGATTTAAAAAAGTAATTGATATGTTAAGTAATGTTATCATCCAACTTATAATAAGGCCATCTTCACTCAATTGAAGATGTTGTCAAAATCATTATAGAAGTTGTCATTTTATTAAAAAAGGATCGTCAACATGATAAGTAATATTGTCAATCAACTTAGAATGAGGGCATTCATATCCAAATATGGACGTTGTTAAAATCATCACAAAAGTTGTAACTTCGTTTAGAAAGTGGTTAATATATTAAACAATATTGCCAACTAATTTAGAATGGAGCATCACACCAAAGTAGAGATGTTAAATCATTATAGAAGTTATAATTGAGTTTACAAAAGTGATTAGTATGTTAAACAATGTTGTGATGTTATCCGTCAACTCAAAAGGAGAGAATGATGACATCAGCACCCAAGTGAAGATGTCAAAAATCATTACAAAAGATGCAAATGAGTTTTAAAAAATTGCTAGTTAGTTTAATCATTTTATAGATAGCTTAATCGCTTCAACCCACATTTAAAATCCAAGATTTCTACATTTTCCTGTATGTCCTTGGGCTTGTTCATGTGACTTTTTTAGATTTTCAAATTTAAGAGGTACTTTTTGGAGATTTTCTCTAATCATTATCATGTAAAAAAATTTATAAAATGACTAAACAAATATATTTTTGAAGACTATGGGATTATAATTTTGAAGACGTACGAAGAGGATGTATGGAAACAAGGCTATGTGAAGCAAGCGAGTAATTCAAGCTTTTTTTGACTCATGAAGAAGTTCAAAAATGAAAGTATGGAAAATTAATAGAACAATGTTATTCATAGGACTTCTTGTTTTTTTTTTGTAATTTTATTGGTGAAACTTACTGTTCACAAGACTTCGTCATTTGGCTGGCTATATGTCCTGGTTGATTATTCTGCCCCAGCGCCTTAATGCCTTGTACCCTTTTTCCCGCCGCTCCCAACGAGTGCAAAACATTTATCTTCACTTCACTATCTCTGTAAAATCCCTTGAACCATCACAAAATCATTCTCTTCCTGTAAATTCAGAAACCCTAAGTTATCTGTGTTCATTGTCAATGGCGAAGCTTGATCAGCTGACTCGGCACATTGAATCCTATGTCGACCCCTCTGCTACTCCCGCTCAGCAGGTCTACCTCCCTTTTGAATTCCCTTTGAACAAAAATGAATACTTGTATGAGCAGACTTAAGTTTTACGTGGAAGCAGCTTGACTTCTTTCCTTTTCAATTATATAATTATTGTTTTCTAGAGAAAATAACAATTTTTCCTCCTTCTGTGAGGAGGACATGCTCTCGGCAATTGTCTACGTGCATGCTTTTGTCTCGGTTGTTGCCATCGACTAAGCATGCTTTCGCT
Organism: Vachellia pachyceras; assembly: GCA_025593235.1. Classification (NCBI taxonomy): domain Eukaryota; kingdom Viridiplantae; phylum Streptophyta; class Magnoliopsida; order Fabales; family Fabaceae; genus Vachellia; species Vachellia pachyceras. The sequence goes on along the minus strand of JANTPZ010093672.1, from coordinate 2,160 downwards.
TTGCAGGTTGCGAGTGTGGACGCCATTGGGAATCTTGTAAAGATTAATGCTTTAACTCTTGAAGGACTGGTATGCTTATCACTTAATGCCTTTTTTCACTTTTATATTTAATTCCATGAATTCATGTTAGTTTTCTCCCCATTCTTGTATTTCCTCTGTTTCACTTTAAAGGTTAGAGAGTTGGAGTTGTATTTGACCACAACAGACGACATCATTCGTGCAAGAGGTGCGTCTTATTTGTTCTCAGATTGTATGACATTCTTATCTACATAGTGCATACACGCCTTATGCATGCATGCGTCAATGTTTACCCTTTACATATGAATACCAATGCATGTGAATTTTAGTAGTATTATACCAGTGCTGTGAATAATGCGTTACTTAGAGTGAATGCTTGAATATCGTTTGGAAACACATTTTCAGGAATCCAGCTTCTAGCAGAGGTTCTTTCCTGCATTGAATCAAAACCTCTTGACAATGCAATTGTTCATAGTTTGATAGCTTTCTTCAAGGACAGATTGGTCAGTATTAATATTACTTCTGTAGAATCTATAATGCTTTCGAGGTTTTTGTTTGAAAAATTTGTCAATTTCTTTTCCTTTCTGGCTATCAAATTTTTGGGTTTTGGGAGGCAAAAGGAGTGCAAACTTCTTTGGCATTGTGCAGTCTTCGCGGGTTTGTGGGGTTTTTGGCAAGAACAGGATGTTGCAGCGTCCATATAATTCAATTTTGATTGGATTGTATTTATTTTATGGTGGATAGATCTGAAACTGTTGTTGAAACTTCCATAAAAATGCATTAGAATATTAGCAACCTAGGCTAGAGTTATACTCCCTGCAGTCCTAATTATAATAGTCAAGGGGTTTGCTTTGGTCCAAAATATAAGATCTCAATTCATTGTTCTTTCCAAATTTATAATTTCCCCCCAAACTGTCCCTATTGAGTGCATATAGTAAAGGGGTTTTTCATCAAACAGGCCATAAAATGGAACTGCACTCTTACTAATATCCAATACCTATGGCTTTTGGCCCAAAAAAAAAGAACCCTAGACCTAGACATCATACTAATAGCCCAGGAGACCAAGAGGAATATAAAATCCAAGATCAATTACATGTCCCTTGATCAGGAACTTTATACCATTTTTAATATGAAATTTACTGGAGATGAATATTACAGAAGAGAGGGGAAGGCAAGATATCCTTAGATAGAGGCATAGATAACAAGAAGCAAACAGATTGGACCAATGGATTCAGAAATACAATTTGGCTCTCCAATTCCTCTGCTTGTCTCTTATCTTCATAGAAGCTCCCTAAAAACGATGGGCACAGCATCAAAAGGAGGCTGTCAGCACATCCATATTCAATTAAATCTAAGCATATGAAAGAACCTTTGAACTGGAGAATTTAATGCAAAAAAGAACAGTAGAGGTAGCATATTGCGATGAAGCTTTTCTATGTTTACTTTTGCTATGGATTTTTAAAAATTCTTAAACCCTTACCATATACTGATTGCATATTAGGACTGAATGTTAGTACCAAACCTAATTGTAAGCATCTGCTTAATTTATCTGTGTGAAAAAAAACTATGCATTAAATCGAGCCTGACAATCTCTTTAATTGCCCCCTAACTTGAGACTTACTGGAATTCTTGTTCTTTTGTTTGTTGAGTTTTGTGAGTTTCTGATTGGGTAGGTTCATCTTTCATTTTTACTCTGACAAAATGTTTACTGATCATCTGCGATCTCTTTTAATTGGTAAATAATTTTATCATGACTTTTTCCTAATAGTACTAACAACATAATATTGCATTTAATCAGTCAGATTGGAGAGCACTACGAGGTGCACTTGTTGGTTGCTTGGCAATGATAAGGAGAAAAAGTAACGTGGGTTCAGTAACTTGTAGTGATGCCAAAGCTGTTGCTCAATCTTTTTTAGAGAATCTGCAAGTTCAATCTTTAGGACAACATGACAGGAAGGTAAGTTACTGTTAAGATATTGTTTTTGCCCTTGAAACCTATCCAAGGATAGAAAAGACATTAGAGCGTTTTTCCTTTTGGAGTTCGTTGTGCTTTTCATGATGTTATCTTAACACTTCATGTTGGATTTTGTTGCTATGCTGTTGCAGCTTTGCTTTGAACTTCTTAATGGCCTGCTGGAACTA
>JANTPZ010093670.1:0-13579 GCA_025593235.1 Vachellia pachyceras | reverse complement strand
TGATGCTGATGTCTCTGAGGAAGACCAAAACAACCTTTTCAAGTTTCTGGAGAAAAAGGAAACTGAATACATGAGGCTTCAGAGGCATAAGATGGGTGTTGATGATTTTGAATTGTTGACTATGATCGGAAAAGGTGCATTTGGAGAGGTATGTATATGCTTGCGTATATGATATGAGTAATTTGGTTAAAGTATAGAATCAAATTAATTTTTTTATTTACTACTCCCGTTGTGAAACATACGTACGTACGTATGTACATACATATTCTTACATAATCTTGATTCATTAGATTCATATAAATAATTGAGAATTTGAGATTCTTTTTGAGTAGATATCATACAGCAGTTTAATAAGAAAAATACAAGCAGAAAAAGAGTCCAATGTATTCATGATGTCATCTTTCTTTCCCAGGGATATAATGATGTTGAATGATAATTGGGATAATTGACGTTTTCACTTAGTCTCTTCTATGAATAATAGGAAAATTTCTGTATTGTGGCGTAATAGAGATGCTTCGCAGGTCAGAGTCTGCAAGGAAAAGACAACAGGGCATGTATTTGCAATGAAGAAGCTAAAGAAATCAGAGATGCTTCGCAGAGGCCAGGTTTGCATTTGTTTTCTTGCCCTGCTATGTCACTTCAGTCAAGAGATGTTTTTATGTCTAAGGCTGACAAGATTTTAATACTTATTCCGAAGCTGGTAATATCTCCAGGTAGAACATGTCAGAGCTGAAAGGAATCTCCTTGCAGAAGTTGATAGCAATTGCATAGTCAAACTTTACTGTTCTTTCCAAGATGATGACTACCTATACCTTATTATGGAGTATCTACCGGGTGGGGACATGATGACTTTACTTATGAGAAAGGATATCTTGACTGAGGACGAAGCTAGATTTTATGTAGGGGAAACAGTTTTGGCTATTGAATCCATACATAAACACAATTATATCCATAGGTATGAGCAAAATAACTTACATAACCCTGTGTTATAATTATAAGTCTTCTCATTGCTAGCCACATCAATTTAAAATGATCACATGCCTAATCTGTTTGTTATATGAAGTCAGATTTATCTCTATGTATTTTTCTGATTAAAGTAAAGAAACTTTAGTAAAATTTAGACTATGGTTTGATCTTTTCAGTATCTTATGTTGCAGGGATATTAAGCCTGATAATTTATTATTGGATAGATATGGACACTTAAGACTGTCAGATTTCGGACTTTGTAAGCCATTAGATTGCAGCATACTTCAAGAAGAGGACCTTTCAGAAGGTCAGTGTGTAAATGGTTCTACACAGAATGATGAACATGGATCTTCAACTCGCACACAACAAGAACAATTGCAACACTGGCAAAAGAACAGGAGGACACTAGTAAGTATAACTCTGTTATATGTGCTGTCCTCGATGTCCTCTATTAAATGCTTATAATAGTAGCTGTTGCAGATTTGTCTAATATTTGAGTACTCATAATGTACACACCAAACCAAAAGGAAGATGCATTTCTACCTCGATCTGTTTTAGATAAATGTATTCCCTTTTTACCTCTATCATTGCAACTGTGCAAGTGTTGCAGGCTTATTCTACTGTCGGTACACCAGATTATATTGCTCCAGAAGTTCTATTGAAGAAGGGTTATGGGATGGAATGTGATTGGTGAGTTTTGTTCATCAGATTTGTTAATATTCTTTTCATTCAATTCTGATTGATCTTTTCAAAATTTTGCAATTTAGTTTGAGAATCAAGGTTATTTTATAATTGGGAGACTGATGCTACAGCTCAAGTTCACAGTAGCATTTAGTTAAAAAAATGGATTAGTGCTGTATTAAGGGAAAATTTGCTCAAGTGTGAGCTTGTAAAAGGGAAAAAAAGGTGACACATTGCCTCTCTACTTTGGTTTTTGAGAGACCCTGACCACGCCACTTACTTCAATAATGAATTGTACCCTACCATGTCCCAAATACTGTTTCTTAATTCCCTGACATGCCAGCATTAGCCTCCCCTTGATTTTCCCTAGTTTGTCCTACAGTTTACAGGTTATTACTCTTGACTTCTTTGGCTGAGTTCCCCTTATTTCAAATATAATTGTTGAAGGACTTGGCCCTCCTAGCATAAGTTTTACTCCACAGCCCACTATGTCCATCGGGTCCAACACATTCCTGCTGCCAAAATGTACGCTGAGGCACAAGGAAGTGACAGAGCAGAAAAGGGTGAATTATGTCCAGAAATAAAAGCTCAGAGGTTAGGAACTGAATAACAGAATAAAATCAAAGAGAAAAAGAAAGGAGTCGTGATGAAGAGATGGGAGGGACTATTTAAAACAGTAGTTTATAGGAGATAAACAGAAACTAAAAAGGGAGTAAGGAGAAGTTAGGTCAGTTTTTTTTTTTAGTGTTTGTTTGCACAGTAAGGTACTTGACTGGGTACTTTTTGTTGTGTGATTCAAAAGGAGAGATTGACTTGTAGTTGGTGTCTTGTAAGCTTTATTACAGAGCATATTATCAGCACTCAGCTATTTTGCCTTCCTTTGTGAGGTATATTTGTTGTGTTAATTGGGTTGGGGGTTCCTATTAGACACACATTGTCAAGTTTTTTCTCCTTTGTAACCTGTGATAAGGTTTAAGAAGAGACAAGATCTCTAAATCGTAAGGGCCAACTAGAACAGGCTCAACAAATCCATGACCTTGACGCCACTTACCCTAACATCGTTCAAGTTTGTTTGAAGCATATTGGGTTTTGATTCATTTGAAGATCGAATGGGAAGATATTACAAGTTTAGAGTTGTAAAAGTATTGACACAAATCTGGTTCTTATCAAAATCACAGGTGGTCTCTTGGAGCTATTATGTATGAAATGTTGGTAGGATATCCCCCTTTTTATTCTGATGATCCAATGACAACATGCAGAAAGGTAATAAGTACCTACCATATGTTTCTTTTTTTTTTTTTGTAGTTTTCTTCAGTTTTTTCTCCTAATATCTACTGGATTGCTAGGATGTTTGTTCTTGATAAGTTCTGGTTAATGCCTTTGATTTACATCATGACAGATTAATGTAATGTTTTGTTATAGTTGACTCAAGTTTTCTTTCTGGATTAAATAAAGCCAATTTGTGAACCGTTTCAACTTCTGGTCAGCAGAGACAAGGCTGGACCGTTTATTCTTGTCATATTAGCCTATGAACCATCAATCCAAATTTATATCCTTTCCTTGATAGAACTACAGCTTCTTACTCAGCATTGTATGTCACCCTTCTGCATACATTATTCCCGGGGTTCTTAATTTTCTTACACAGTCGCTTGGGTTTTGGCTTTATCATGGATTAAACGATTCATGTCGTGTAAGATGAGTCTATGTGATAACCGTAAAAGGAGAAAGAGAGGCTAAACGTTCAAGATAATAATCAATCGACAGGATTACACTACTGTGCCTTGTTTGCGAAGGTTGTATTGTATGGGGACATGTGGAATGTTGTTGAGATTTAAAGTACAAGTCAAAGTTAATTATCTCACATGAGTCTTTCCCTTTCATCAGCAACTTTTCTTCCTTTTCGTGTGCATTTGGACTTTTCTATTTGAACAGTTTATATGTTTTCTAAAATTTTGTAGTGAATGCTATTTTACCTGATGCACCTGTTTCACACAGATAGTAAACTGGAAAACTCACTTGAAATTTCCTGAAGAAGTGATGCTCTCTCCTGAAGCTATAGATTTGATCAGTAAACTATTGTGTAATGTGAATCAGAGGCTGGGATCAAAAGGCGCAGGTGAAATAAAGGTGTTGTATGGTGTGTCCTATTCTAAATTCTTAGATTTGCTCCGTTTTATAGATGGATATAGAGGTTAACTTCCTGTTCTGTTCTTCTTCAGGCTCATCCATTTTTCAATGGTATTGAATGGGATAAGCTATACCAAATGGAAGCTGCATTTATACCTGAGGTTAATGATGATTTAGATACTCAAAATTTTGAGAAGTTTGATGAGGTATTTTATTGCTCCATATTCTTAATTTGTATGGCTACATTCTGAATTCATTAGCGTCATTCATTGTACAAATTGTACTTTTTACATCTGCAGTCCGACAGCTGCAGCAAACCATCTTCTAGAAGCGGTCCATGGAGGAAGGTAATTACGTAATTTCAGTTTGCTGCTTCACTGTAGTAAATTTTTTATCAATCTTTACATCTTGCGTCAGCATAACTTTCCGTTTGCTAACATGTTCAAGAAGCAATGTTTTGTATATGTTCTGTTGGTGGGCCATTTTGGCAAGATAGGAAGGAACAGGTAAAATCAATTACATACCATTGTTGTAATCACTTACCTGACAATTCTTGTGCAGTTTTGCTTTTCTGGAAAGCATTTTTCTTTGTAACTTGAATTGTTTAGAATGTGCTTTGGCATGTGGAAAAGTTGAACAGAGAAGAGTATAAGAATTAAGGCACTATTTTTCTAAGGCAGGACAATGGCAGTACACAATCTGCCAGAGTGCCAGAGGCTAGCCAGCTTGTTTAGAATTCCCAAATTTCATTTAAGGCAAATTTTCGTATTGAAAATCACAAGCTTAGGTGATACCTTCCCATGTGATAGAGTATTTTATACTCAAGTTTTCAGTTTGTTGCAGCTATTGCCCTGCCCAAACTTTTTTTTTTTTTTTGCTCATTATTCCTTTTCTTCCCATCGGACCGCTTTACAGATGCTCTCATCTAAAGACGTGAATTTTGTTGGATACACTTATAAGAACTTTGAAATTGTCAATGACTATCAAGTTCCCGGAATGGGTACATCTCTTTTTCTCTCTTATAGTTCATGTCACACAAGTTTATGTGGTTGTGCCGATTATTTAGTGTATTAATTTTAAAGGATGTTGAGTTTTATTATTCACTGTCATGATACTTTTTCTGTACTCTTCTTGCCTTGCAGCTGAATTGAAAAAGAAAACCTCCAAAGCTAAAAGGCCATCCGTCAAGTCACTTTTTGGTGAGCCCTTAGCTCTTTTTTTAAACCATCTGATATACTACCTCAAGTTCTTTACGTAAGACCCATTTTAATGAAGAAATTGAGCTACAAAATAAATTTTCTATTAAGGAACAGAGGTAGTATAATATTTGTAACTTCTTTTTTTGAAACTATACTAAATGGGATTGGCGTATGTATGATAGATGGCGAGACAGCTGAAACATCAGAAACCTCTGAGGCTTCTGCAAGCAATGAATCTGCTCAAGGTTAGAAGCTCTTGCTATCCCATTTAGAGTTTATATTGAGGCAAGAAGTAACCCTCCTCCTAAGAAAACAATCTTTCGATGGATCAAGTCAGCTGACAGAATAGGAGCCACAAACTCAAGCCAATTAATTAAACAGCATTTTGACTCTCTCCGTTGATACAACTTTTTCCAAGCTGTCTTGTGCTTGGACGTGTTTCGAGCTAAGGCATCAAGAAAGTGCTAATTGCACCCGTCTAGTAAGTTTTGGTTGGGAGCAGCAAGAATTTGACTTGATCTCTTCAACCCATGTTGAGTTTGTCAAACTAAAAGTTTTTAGATTGACCTGGCCTGTGAAACATATTTTAGTTAACTCTATTCATGATTAGTTTCATTTATTGATTTATTAGTTATTAATTATTAATTTTTTGGGGAAAAAAGAGAATACCTGTCAAATAACGTTTTTGGTCAGAAGAGCTTATTTTTGTGGTACGATCGATATGCTATATGTATCTGCATGTAGTCAGTAGTTCTATGTTATTCAAACACATTAGTTGCATGTAAGCAATAAATAAATTTCTTGTTCTGATTGTTTATTTAAGGGAATTTTGTCTCTCTCATATGGAGTTTAGTTACTATTGGCTTTGCCATTGCAATGCTATTTAGGTGGCACTTGTGATCATATTAATCCGTTTCGTTCCTGTTAGATCATCCACCCGCCTCTAAATATATAACTTCTTGTGAATATTGCGTAATACTCATTTTATCTTTAATATAAGATTTAATTCTATGTCACCAATTGAGTCACCAAAAGAGTAGTAACTAATCAGAGGGTTCTATATTGACCCAATGCTTAGTTTTGGAGCAGAAAAGTCGAATTAGTTTCTTAATTCCAGAATCATTTTTTCCACTGTGATATTATTATCAGCCTTATAAAAGAGTTGGAGGTTAAAACAATGGCTGTACGGGTGACGTTTGCTTGACGTTGATGACGAAGACCGCAAAAGTGATAGTATTGCACAATTCTCATGGAATATTCTGATTCTCAGCCAGCATTGCTTTGGATTCCTTTTCCATTTGGCTGATGGTCTCTTGATCAAAATTAATAATCAGTTCAAAATCAGCGGCACCTGGTTGAGTGGTAAGGACTTATCCTCCGTTAGCCAAAGTCAAGGGTCCAATCCCCATTGGTATGGAATAACGTTAAATCTCTTGGCCAGCTATCCCATCATATGAGATTCATGCAATTAGCGATTCGGATTAATTTGAGACAATTGATATGTCTGAAAGATGGTTTACCTTAAAAGCAAAGCAGGAGAAATCTAAAAAAGAATAATCAGTTCAAAAGGGAAGTGAATTGGATAAAGACTTTCTGTAAAGATTTGATTTTCATATGAGAATCGATCATGATAAGTAATAAAATCTCATGGTAAAATGTTATATACCTGTCTTTAAAAAATAAGGAAAAACCACATACAGGTTGGATTTAGTGAAAAGCGGGTTAAACCTAAATTCAAATCTCTGTTAAAGGAAATGTTCACATTTAGTGAATAATAATACTTTGAATAAAACTATATTCAATAAAAAAAATACTCATGCTTAACGAAAAATCATGAGAAAAGCAAAATTTTGTTAAGCAACAGAATAATTGATTGGATGAAAACGAGGGTTGAGTTCAGCGGAAGGAGCTAGTCTCTCATAACGGGATGAATCAAGATATGAATACTCGATGGGAGAGGTATCCATATTTAGCACTAGACAATACTTCAAACAGAATTACCAACAATAAGAGGATACTTGTACTCTAATAACAAAAAAATAATTGACTGGCCAAAAAAATATAAATAAACAAGTAATTGCGCTCTCCTAAGCTGCGTTTGAGCATTTGGCCTCCCCACAAGCATATTTAATATAAAATATATTAAAATTAAAACATATTTAATATATTCCTGACCGTTTCTGACCGTTTAGCATGTCACCACTAGCTAGTTGGCCGATAAAAAATGTCACCACTAAATTTTGAAGACGTCAAAACTTAAAAGAAAAAAAAAAGGATGAATATGAAATAAATAAATAAATAAATGTCAATATTTAGATTTTTCTTGCTCCCAAAAGCTCGATCGGTGTCCTGTATCGTGCGAGCAGGGAAACCGAACACCTGACCCACATGTTGACCTCTGCAAATTACCTGTCGGCAAGCCTGTGGGGTTAATCACACATTAAGCAAATTAATTTAATTAGTCTGTTATTTTATTGACGAATTAATATTTTTATGCAAATAATCTCCTCATAGCATGCATTAGGCATATATCCATGCATCATCGTGGATCTCTCGTGAAAATTTTAGTTATTTTGCATGCTTAAACTTTAAATTGCACATAGAAAAGTTTATATTGGTGTGAACATTCCACTATTTGATTAGTTTAAAAACCTTCTGATTTGTATAAACAAAATATACAATGATATATTTTTCATATGCTTTCTAACTTTCACAACAAGAATTGAATTTTATACGTAAACTAGGCCCATTTGGGAATGCGATGGAAATTGCTTTTACGGGAAGTCAAACTAAATATGTGAAGGAGATTATCTTATTTTATAGAAAAAAACCTGTTGAAGGAGATTATAATATTTGTGCTTATTTAAAAAAGCTTATTTACTCCCTGAAAGCACGTTTAACAGTGTTTTTTCGCAAAGTGAGATAATCTTCTCCACATATCTACTTTGATTTATATAAAAGTAATTCTCTACCGCATTTCCAAACGAACACATTGCCAAACAGGGCGATTGTCGTTGTAGCTTGGTACTGAAGCCATTTGGGGGGTTGCTGTATGTCACCCTTAAGCAGAATATATAAACTAATATCGGATACATCACTTTCACGTAAAAAGGGTGTGTTTAATTAACAACTGATAAATTAATATATTGCTCACGGCAAAACAAACACCGATTGATTTGACTTCAATTTAGGGTTCGTTTGGAACCTGATTTTGGTAACCTTTAAAACCTAGGTTTTCTCTTTCATTACTCTTTTCTCTTTCATACTTTTTCTCTCTATCTCTTTCTTACTTTCTTCTTTCCTACCCACTTTTTTGCCTCGGAATCCGTAAAAAGCTATAACTTCCCAAACATAAATCACTTTTCAAAACCTAGTTTTTACCTCGGATTATGTGAAACCTAGGTTTCAAAATAGCTTCTAAACAAGCTCTTAATGGGAGGATATTTGCATTACAGATAAAGATAATATATACAGTGGTAATAAATAATCAAACAACTTCAAAACTGCAGGACTATTTAATTAATACACACAACAGACGGTGTAGGTTTTAACCCGCCGCCGTTAATTATCTACTGAGTCTATATTAATAAAATTTGTTGAATAAACTAAATATTAAAAAAATTGTGAATAAATTCAAGTGGACGTGAAATATTAATATGTCAGAGCCATACATATAGCTCAAATATATGACAAAGGGCACACTAAGATTGTAAGTTTGAACACTATGCAGAGTGTAATATATACGTAGTTATGGGCAAAATAAGTAGAATAAATCAGTGCGAATGCGCGTTTGGAAATGGAATAGAGAAGTACTTTTATGTAAATTGAGGTAAATATATGGAGGGAATTATCCCATTTTACGAAAAACACTGTTGAACGTGCATTTGGCTTTTGGAAACGTTGTTTCAAACAAGCACAATAAGTAAGAACAAAAATAATTTTTGATTAATTCACCAATATTCAGCATCTTTAATGGATTCTATTATCAACCACCCGAACAATTAAATGGTTTGATTGCGACAGTGTTAGCCTATAATATGCATGTTTAGAAGAACTTCTTCCCACAATACATGTAAGTCAAGACAAAATTATCTTAAAATTAGTAAAAATCATCTTGAAATCCGTAAATTATTCTTGGATTCCGTAAATTCTTTTTAGAATCCGTAAACTCATTTCTCATAACGCATTCCCAAACACATCCGACGAGGGGCACACCATATCATTATTTTCAAGTATTCACTGTGGTTGTGTACCTAAAACTCGTTAAAATAATATATAATATGAACATTTAATTTAAACAGTTGGGAAATGCTCAACTGAGAGGGAAAGAAAGTTTAAAAAAAACTATCATCCACAGTTTTAAAAAAAAAAACATTTACTGGTATATTATCCTCACCATAACGTAATCCATGACCTGGAAATTTAATTATTGAAGTACCTGATGAGTGCATATATAGCCACAGAGCATTATACTTCATGTGATTAAGAAAAGCAACAATCTCCACATCAATCAGTTTTAAATTATTGACATTATTATCACATAATATAGTGGTAGTTGCTCCTTCCCCATCGCTATATGTAGTCAAGACAAAACAAAACGTCCCTCTCCTTTTAATAATAAACACCAGTTTTATAACACCCGTCATCAAGCTTCAAAATGTTCATGTGACGAACATATAGTTGAAAAAAAAGTTCATAGATATAAAGATCCACACATATCACAGATTCATTCATTAACAATTAATTTATACGAAAAATCACTATTAAACCAACGTGTTATGCTTAGCTTCTAGCTTCTCATCTTTTTCCAGATGTCTTCGCTATGCCGGCCGTCCCTTTGAGCTACAAAATTCCCAGATTTCTTTTTAAAATTCCAAGTCATCGTAACCTTCTTCCTCTATAAGTAACACCTTCCTCTGCATTAAACCCCCCTCCCTCTCTGATCGATTTATAAGCCTTTATGTTCTATGATGAAAGTGGGATTTGGGTTATTCATGGCGATTTCATCGACATGACGAGACCAGTACATGTGCATGAATCATGGGACTACCCGAATGATAATGTTGGGTTGTCTTCATCAGCTGCAACATCATCGTCATCGTCCATCCCATTTTCAAAGCCACTACCACTCATTGACACCACCACCACCACCACCACCATCCCCAATAATACTGTGAATAACTTGGCAACAAACGAGTTTTCAGATTGGGTGGAGCATATCACCAAACACCTTGTGGATGACTTACCAGCTGCTTCTGGAACCACATCTGATCATAATCATCACTTTCTTCCTTACCAAACAAGGTCTTATCATCACCATCACGACAACCTCGTTCCCACACTAGCTTCACCACCACCTGTTCTATACCCTAGAAAAGGTCCCTTCAACAACGACCTGCAAATTCAAACTCCAACTCGAACAAACCCGGTAGATCATCATCATCAAGACCAAAACAATGGTGATGGGTTACACCTTTTAACACTTCTAATGGAGTGTGCAGTGGCAATCTCAGTGGAGAACCTGAACGAAGCACACAGGATGTTGCTCGAGCTAACCTAAGTTGTCTCACCTTACAAGCCATCTTGTGCAGAGCGTATTGTCGCTTACTTTGCTAAAGCCATGGCTAGCAGAGTTATGAACTCATGGCTTAGAGTGTTTCCTCCTTTGATCGATCACAGAAGCATCCACTCTTCATTCCAAGTGTTCAACAACATCTCACCTTTCATCAAGTTCGCTCACTTCACTTCAAATCAAGCCATTCTCGAAGCAGTTCATTTCTGTGATAATATTCATATCATAGACTTGGACATTATGCAGGGTCTTCAATGGCCAGCCTTGTTCCACATCCTCGCCACGAGAATGGAGGGCCGACCACGAGTTCGATTGACAGGCATGGGAGCTTCCATGGACCTCCTCGTTGAAACAGGCAAACAACTCGCCAACTTCGCTAAGAGGCTTGGAATGTCGTTCCATTTCAAACCGATCGCGAGGAAGTTCGGGGAAATCGAGGATGTCGTCTCCATGGTGCAAGTAAGACCCGGTGAGACCCTCGCCGTTCACTGGCTACAACACTCGCTCTACGACGCAACAGGACCAGACTGCAAAACTCTGAGACTTCTCGAAGAACTTGAGCCAAGGATCATAACCTTGGTGGAACAAGATGTTTCAAACGGCGGGTCGTTTTTGGATCGTTTTGTTGGGTCATTACACTATCACTCTACTGTGTTTGATTCTCTTGGAGCTTATATGGCCAGTGAGGATCCTAACAGGCACAAGGTTGAACACGAGCTTCTGGCTAAAGAGATAAATAACATATTGGCCATTGGAGGACCAGCGAGAAGTGGAGAAGACAAGTTCAGACACTGGAGAAGTGAGCTTGCAGGAAGGCATTGTTTTGTGCAGATTCCGATGAGCCCTAATTCTGTGGCTCAAGCTCAAATGATACTGAACATGTTCTCACCTAATAATTCTCATCATGGCCATGGCTATACTCTTGCTCAAGTTGATGGAACGCTCAGGCTTGGATGGAAGAACACTAGCTTGTACACTGCTTCTGCATGGACATGTTATTCCACTAACAAACAACAATAGTTAATTAAGCTGCCAATATTTTTAATTCGTAGATATATATATATATAAATATATGTGCCTTGTATATGGTTGTGAAGTGGAAAAAATTAATGTAAAATATTAGTACTTAGCTGTTAGACATTGGATCTGTTTGGTAAAACGGTGGAGAACTACTTATAGGCTTATTCACACAAGCCGAGGCAAATATGTGAAGGAGATTGTCTCGTTTTACGGAAAAATACTGTTAAACGTGCTTATGGCTACAAGCCAAGCGTTGCCAAATAAGCACATTGTATCAATTACTTGTCCTATCTTGTGCTTGTGTGTATGTACGTATGGCCTTTTCGTTGGACGATGCATGATTATATTTCTCCCAAGTCTTGTGTGCTTTTTCCCCTTCCGTGTATAGAAGAAATAAATGGTGTTGAAATCGTTCGTGGGAATGAACTTTAATTGGTTCGTCTTTTTTTCTCCCCTTGTTTGGAATAAAAGAAGAAAAGCTCCGTGTGTGTGTGGAATTGGAATCTTCTTGATGAGATTGATCTTCTGGTTGTCTCTCTCTTTGTATATGCACTCCGTAAGGCCAATCATATTCCAATTATAGTAATATGTGTAGTAAGTTACTTCTACTTACAATTCATTTTTTAAGAAAAATTAAAGAAAATCAAATACATTGCATAAAAATATTTATTTATGTGTTATTTGATGACATGTTGGCTTATAAGTCCGACAAATTAAATTGGAGAAAAATGGTAAATATAAATACTTTTAATTAATGTAACTAACTTCCTTAATCTATTTAAAAGATATCAGCTAACTCTTATATTAAGAATTAAATGGATGACATGGTTTCAATGGATCCAACTTTAGGCGTGCATTTAGCATATACAAGACATTCACACAGAATATAAAACATGATGTCCTTATGCAGAAAACTAAAATATAAACAATTTGACTTTCTGTTATTTTTTTTAGGTTAATACAAAAAAAAAATCACTTGTTTTCTAAGTTTTCTTTCTTTCTTTTCTTTTTTTTTTAAAAAGAAATGTTAGAAGCGATAATGATAAAAGCAAAAATAGTTGGTATTTCTGAACATGGCATTATTGGCCTTGAGATTAATTATCGATCACATTCATAAATCGGGACCAACTTTGCATCATAGTTGGTATTTTCTGAATCTGAGTGTATGACAAATTAGGCCCATCTGTCTGTAAAAGCTCCTGCGAGAGCATTTCCATGCAAGGTGCAAACAATAAGATGGAGTATTGAATAAATAATAGAATTTAGTAGATTATATTTTATTTTATAAAAATTAATCGGTAAAATTTATAATATTATTTTATTTTATGTATATTTTAAATGTTTAATTTTAATTAAATATAAATAATAATAAAAATTAAGATAAAATGAATTAAATTTATCTTATTTCATCATTAATAAATTTGTTTAAATAGAAAATATAATTTAAGGCTAATTTTATTATCATATTTATTTTTAAAATGAATTAACCGCATCTTCACATTTTGATTCCATCTTAGGTTTTTTTAGTCTTGAAGGAATACCTTTTTTAATGAAATCGGGTTGATTGGGTCAACCCGATCACTGGTTTAATGCCCAATGGGACCAGAGCAAGGGCGATTTTTGGTTCATTCTGTTCTTTTACTCTGCTTTCATGTCTTCTAGGCCTCTCTATGTTACCTTAATTATTTCTTTCTTTCCTTTTTTAAAGAAAACAAAACAACTCACCTTTCCCAACAAGTTGGTAGATATTTGAACCTTAACCCGATTGATGTGCTTTCGAGACCTAACATTACTCAGCTTTTTTTTCAGTGTATATATATTCACTTTTATGGTTCTATTTATAGGATAGTGAGTGAGATTGTGATGTTCCCAATATAGGGAAAATTGAAAATAAAAAATCCCCATTACAAATTTTAGTGGTGAAGAGGGTTTGATAAAAAATGAATGCAACTTTAATAAACTTAAAAAAATTTAGGCAGTCTACTATAGAGGAAAATATATGAAATTAATCTAG
>JANTPZ010093669.1:0-12287 GCA_025593235.1 Vachellia pachyceras | reverse complement strand
CTTACTTTTCGAATAATTTTATGGTGCATATAACATCATGATATTTTTTTCTAGCAGCCTAATTCAATTTATAGTGCATTCAACACTCTAAAGCATACATAAGATTAGAGTGTTGTATGTAACTGAAAATAACATTAAAAAAATTAGATATATGATAAATAAGATTGAATAATTACTAAATTCTACCAGAAAATAACAGTAATTTATTTAGATACTACTTTACCCTTGAATTTATTTAGAAGGAGCCATCCTAGTTCTCTCTCTCTCCATATATTCTTTTGGGTCTTACATAACTTTTTCTATTATATAAGTGAATATAAGTCTTCTAAAAAAATTTAACATAACCTTATATTTTATTTATATAATGAGGTATGTGTTTAATATGCTATCTTAGAAGTTATATTTAAAATCAAAACATATCATTTATGTAACTCTTCTGATCTTTGTGTTTGAGAAATCTGCGGAAGGAAAGAAGTTACAGATTTTAAAATTATTTTACGAATTTTAAGATATTTTTATTTTATTTTACGTGTATTGTTGAGAAGAAATGTTTTTCAGACGTACACGGAAGTACAGTTGCTGACAAACATATCAATCCATGTCTATGGTGGGCCTCTGTGCGGGACAACGTTATCGCGAGGGTTTGAATATTTTACTCATACCAAGCACCAATGTCTCATTTGGATGTTTTATCTCCCTTTTGTTTTTTTTTCTTCTTCTTCTCGGTAGGTTTGAATGTTGAACTTTCAAATATTAAAAAAATAATTAAATATAGAGAGGTTTTGAGAGATTCATGTTTACCCATTACGTTAATGAGGGTGTCTTACTTTGATAATTAGAAGCAATTTTCTTTTAAAATTTTCACTTTCTTTTAGATAAAGGTGATTTTATATTTAATATGATCATTTTCTCAGTAAAAACTACAAAATAATAATAATAATAATAATTCAATCTATTATTCTTTTAAATTTAGAAAAAAAAGTGAGGCTCACATTTGGGACTTATTTGGAAGCTATTTTAAAAATAATTTTTACAGATTTTGAGGTAAAACCTAAATTTTGGAGAATAGATTTCATAAAATAGCTTTTACAGATTCTGAAGCAAAACCTAGGTTTTGAAAAGTGATTTATGTTTGGAAACTAATTAGCTTTTACGGATTCCATGGAAAAAAGTAGGTAGGAAAGATGAAAGAGAAAGAGTGAAAAGTACAAAGAGAAAAGAGAAGAAAGAAAGAGTAGGAAAGATGAAGAGAAAACCTATGTTTTGGAGAATAGATTTTGAGCTTATTTGGCATTTAGGTTTCAAAACCTAGGTTACAAAACCTCAGTTTGAAACCTAGGTTTTCTTTTTCCTACTTTTCCTCTTTTCTACTTTTTCTTTCTTCCTCTTACTTACTTTCCTCTTTCCTACCCACTTTTTTGCCTCGGAATCTGTAAAAGCTATAACTTCCCAAACATAAATCACTTTTCAAAACCTAGATTTTACCTCGGAATCTGTGAAACCTAGGGTTCAAACCTGGTTCCCAAATAAGCCCTTTATAAAATAGCTTTTACAGATTCTAAAGTAAAACCTATGTTTTGAAAAGTGATTTATGTTTGGGAAGTAATTAGCTTTTACGAATTCCGTGGCAAAAAGTAGGTAGGCAAGATCAAAGAGAAAGAGTGAAAAGTAGAAAGAGAAGAAAGAAAAAGTAGGAAAGAAGAAAAAGAATGAATGGAAAAGTAGGAAAGAGAAAATCTATGTTTCAAAACAAGGTTTTGTAACCAAAATAGCTTTTCTAAAAAAAATTTTAAACAAAATCTAAATTTTATAATCAAACTTAGAATTTGGAAATAACTTCCAAACAAACTGTCACGAGGTCACAGTCGTTCGCCACTCCCACACCTTTGTTGACCAAAAAATAATAATACATTTGTTTTGAGTAGTATCCTTTTCTTTTTTTTCTGAATTTCTAGCGACCCCTTACCTAGGCAAGAGTTTATACATGAACAGGCTCTAAGGCAATTGCCTGTTTTTTTAATATTATCTTAATCTTAATTTTTCGTTTTTATTTATAATGACTTAGAATCCAAAGTATTGATTATGAAGCACTTAGATCAAATTTGTTAAGGGCTGTTCAATTATGACTAGAAGTCTGACGTTAGAGCTTTGGCTACGTAGTCATAATAATTATTTAGAGGTAACGAGATACCATATTGTGGGTTAACATTTTCATGAATTGAATTATCGGTTGTTTGGCTATTTAGTAATAAGATTTAAAAAAATGATCACGAGTTGATTCATGAAAAAAAAAAGATGGTAATTTGACTATTCATGCATTTATAATTTTACATCACAATTTTTATTGAAAAAATGTAGATTTTAACTGGCTTTTACTAAAATATTATAATTTAATTATAACCACTTCGGTCACTATCCACTATCCTTTTTTCTGTTTTTTATATCTTAGTATCTAACTTCTTTATTAATAAATTAATAATGATAATAATAATCAAAATTGACGAGGACAGCGCAAGCTTCCAAAATTGGTTGGTGACAAATAGCCAAATATCCTCCCCTTTTTACAAGGTATCAAGAAAATATTGATTAATTAGAATTAAGTTTATTAAACCCGAACCGGGGACTGAATTAAGTAAAGTAGTAGGTTAAGGGTTAGTAAGTCAGATCAGAATCAAACCAAAGGTCAGATAGATGAGGAATAAAAAAAATTAAAAAAACAAATCTCATCACACATTTACCCAATCAAATAATCCAAAATTGAAAATTCCGAAAACTAAATAGTAAATTTCAATATTAACAAAGTAATAATTATCAAATTGTTGAAAGTATTGAAATCAAGAAGAGATTGAGAAATTGAATGTATTATTACAAACTCATGTGGGTACAACATTTATCTACCCTCTTTTGAGGGTGATGAACTAACCCCATTTTGGGGACTTTTGAAGTGGGAGATCCAAGTTATCCTCCAATTCTCTACATATTGGTGGGGACTCTTCATCCTCTCACCTTTTGGTGATGATTATTTTAATCACACACTCAAACCATTACACTATGACCCTTGATATAGACTTTTGGGTCATTAACTAACTAAGTGATTAACAGTAATCACTCTAACTAACTCATATTTCTAACACCCCTGCTCAAGTTGACACCCCTTAACTCTAGGTGCTCAACTTGCCAATACAAAAATTACAAGGGAGTGAAGTGAGTTAAACTATACAATTTTGATTCACACAACAATACAAACATTTATTCGTAATCTTCTTCTTAATAGTCAACAATCATCTCTTTAGTCTCATAGTGACATAATTCTCTTGTTCCCTCTGCATCTCTAGCTATGCAACATTACTGGAAGAAAAAAAGGCTTCGATTTTTTTGATGACCCCACCAGAAGCTAGATGACTACACACAAAGCGGAAGCTTGTTTCATGCAAGCAAAATCTTATTGACACTGAACCCTTATTTCCCATGTAGCCTATGATTCCACAGTCAACTGAAGAGACACTCAGGTGCTTGATATGTTGATAGAGGTCACTTCAAACCCAAACAGTCATGAAAATTCCCACCAGTTTCCTGCTTGTGATGCACAGAAAATCTTGTCCATGTTCATCCTCAGCACAAATAGGTTCCTTCATAGGACATACTTTTTGGGGTTCCGCTATTTTATTGCCTTGAACCAACTTTCTTGGCGTTCTCTTGTTAAGGGCCGCCGAAATGAGAGAATTCCATTTCATAGAAGCTTTTCTGTTTAGTGAGCCTAATGCATTTGCTGCATTGAGAGACACCATTTCTTGGAACCCAACAACGTATATATCTGCAGAATCATTTTGTGTGTCAAGCCAATCTTCCATGTTCAAATTCTCGGGCAATGCAATGCCTCCAACATTCCATGAACCGACAAAGATTTTCTTTGTGTCATGGTGATGGCTCAAGCTTCTGTTTGAGTCATCGGATGCTTGATTCAATCTTGAAGAGATACATTGAAGTGGAAGATGAGGCTTTTGACCAATATATGTAGAAAGTAGATTTACTGAAGGAAGTATTGCGTGTACAGTCTGTGGAGGACAATGTGCCCTCCGTATCAGATTCTAGTCAAATTTCAACTGTAAACAACAGTGATGAGACAATGACCCAGAAGTTGAAGTTGCAACTACAGTCAAGCTCAATCAGAAGTGATCAAATGAGAATGCGAATGCAACAATTTGTGGATGAGGGATTAAATAAGGCTCAAAAGTGGGCTTTAGATGGTCACATGAATGAATCAATTGATGAAGAACCTGGAGATGAAGTCGCAAATTTTTAATTCAGACAAAGGCTCTTGTGCAATGGAACTTGAAGACTCCAGCTCTGCCCCTAATGAGTGTCGATGATGACCGGCTCCATTAAAGTCATCATTGCTCAATATCTTTCTAAGGATCTTGCTCTTCTTTAACTTGAAGCCTTCCATAATTTCTTGCTCTCTTTGCAGCGAGAGAAGCACAAGATCTGATTTCTTTAATCTTCTGAGAAGAAGAAATCACATGGTCAAACAAGTTTCCAGTTCTTTCTAGATTCTGACCTCAATTCTTGATCAAAACCCATGCCTTGCTTTTAGATGGACCTGGTTCTCTAATGGAACATCTCACTTGGGCCGATCTTTCTTGAATCCTTTTCAGCTTCTTGTCCTTCTTATTAGTAATGCTCACTTCTTCTGTGTCTTTACGGTTCAATTCTTTGCCAAGCTTTTCACTTCCTCCAATGTTCTACGAAGTAGCCGTTTTGATTCAAATGAAAGATTTGCTTATGATATTCCCTCTCTTGCTGGTCGATTGCTTCGCCTCATCGCTGCTCTTCTTGTCGCCCATGGAGTTCAAGAAAGAAAAACAACCCAGAAAATATATGCATTTTCAACTTTTCTTGCCCAAGAAAACAACCTGCTCTTGATACCATGTTGAAAGTATTGAAATCAAGAAGAGATTGAGAAATTGAATGTATTATTACAAACTCATGTGAGTACAACATTTATCTACCCTCTTTTGAGGGTGATGAACTAACCCCATTTTGGGAACTCTTGAAGTGGGAGATCCAAGTTATCCTCCCATTCTCTACATATTGGTGGGGACTCTTCATCCTCTCACCTTTTGGTGATGATTATTTTAATCACACACTCAAACCATTACACTATGACCCTTGATATAGACTTTTGGGTCATTAACTAACTAAGTGATTAACAGTAATCACTCTAACTAATTCATATTTCTAACACATGCCATCACAGCCATTAACAGAACCTCAGATTCTATGATCTCAATCTCCTCAAAGTTCCATCCTTTTTCCATTTTCAAATACCCTCAAGGAATTGGAGCCACTGTTAGTGTCTTTCTCTCCTCATTCACGACCATGTGCATCTTCATCTCAGGTGTCATCTTCGTCGTAGGCGATCTCTGCATCAAACCACTTCACTTGCTTGCCTTCTGGTTGATGTATTTCTGCTTCCCTCTGGTTTCTTTACCTCTTCTTCAACCTCTTCAACAGATAATCAAAGCCAGTGCAGTGAAAATGCAAATCCTCGGATTCCTCCTCTCGATCCTATCTTCTGGGTTCGCCTTCTATTTCTCTGATTCTCACTGGAAGTGGAAGCATCTTCTGCTATTTGGAGCGATACAGAGCACATCAAATGGAATCCTATACGCATTCGGAAGAGTCCTGGTTCTAGACTGTGCACCGTCAGGAAAAGAAGGATCATTCTCAATCTGGTTCTCTTGGATCAGGTCCGTCGGGTTGTGCATAGGATTCGCCGTCGGGTCAAGCGTTCCCGGTCAGATTAGAGCGTCCTTCGGGGCCGCGTTCTGCGCTGCAATGGTGGGCATAGCTGTTCTGCTTTTCGGGAATGTTAATGATGTCGGAGGAGCTGAAGCCGCAGGGCATGTGGTGGATGATAGAAGCGAGAGAAGCTCGCATGTCTCTAAGGACGCAATGCACGTTTGAGGAAAACTCCATGGATGATGATGATGAAGAAGAGGAAATGAAGGAATAAAAAGGTTTATTCTGTATTTGCTAATGACGACGATGATGCATTGCGAGGTCGTGAAGATGGATGAGGATTATATTTACAAGGTTTCGTTTCATGATGATTGATTTAGATTGTACGTACTTAATTCGACAATTGTTTTTATTTTGATGAAATTTATGGTTTGTGTATGTTGAGTTTTTTGGGTCAGGGTCTGGTGTTTGTTTATATTTTATGTTTTACACATTAATCATCTCACTAACGAGATTAGAGTGTGTTCTTCTTTTTAATTTTATTAGATCGTCTAAATTTAATTTAAGCAATTTGAATTTCATACTCGGTGTTTTATATTTTTCTGTCATTACTCTTTAATCCTCTGCATCCAGATTGAAGATTCCCACCTCCTGTAAAAATGCAAATTTTATATAATTATTTTCTTTCGGTTATCGAGAAACCAAACGGCTTCTATTGACAAAAAAACAAAAAGAAACTTTAAAAAAAAACGTCCAGTCGGGGACTAGTGGCCAGCGGGTGAGTCTTGAATTGCCCAGCATGAGTGGTCAACATTGGTCCATTCCTTTCCCCGACAAGATATAATAATGACGCAATTGACTCGGTCAACTGTGTATTTTCTTCACCTTTTCTTTGTATAATGTGAAATATTAGATGAGGAATTTAAATTTTCACACGCACATATTCTCTATCATCAATATATGCTATTTAACAATAAACTTAAGAAAATAATAGGGTTTGTCTTCTAAGTTCAAAATAAGGTCAATTGGTTAAAAAAATATGTTTGAAAAAGTTGAGATGAAGTTTCTCTCGGAGATACTACATATATCGTAAATGATATTAAAAAAAAAGGTAACTTTTACTATAAATCCAATCAATCACTTTACCGACAGCCATAGGCTTGGATATTTTTCCTACATCTTGCTAGTTTGGATATTGAAATGAATGGTTGAGATTGGATGATCAAAACAAGATAGTTCGTTACTTTTTAACTAAGTCGTTTGAAATAAAAATAAATTACTTTTTCATTTTTCTTACTATTAAATACTATATTCAAATATTTTTATATTACTGTTGGCAAAAAAAAATACTTCTATCTAAAAGATGCCCAGTATTTATAAGAACATATTTATCTATCTTCTAACAAGAAAATAAAAAACCTTTTTAAATTTGATTTCATGTTAGGGTTATAGAGGCAAATTTACTCTCAAAGTATTACGGAATTACACTGGGTGTTTAAAAGTTTTTAGAGGAGTAATGTTACCCTATCAATTAAAAGGGTTAAATTTGACTTTTAACTAATTTTGTTTAACTCCTCAAATCTCTCCTCCTTTGGTTCTCATGCTTGTCTCTCACCCACATGCTCATTCTCTCTCTGATCATGATCTCTAAACACATGGCATTGGCATTGTTTGGGGATGCAAGGGTTATGTCGCTACTCCGATGACGTTGTCCGCCTTAGCCTCACACCCTCCCCACCACCATTGCCATGATCTCCTCCTCCTCCTCCTCCCTAATCTCAAAGCACCCCATGTCTGTATGTAAGCGTTGGAGAAGCATGTTTGTGCAAGTAATATTTACCTCGTAAATCATAAATTACGTTAAAAAAATAGCTTCCACACTTGATGCAGCCATCTCACCGTCATCGAACTGGACGGCCATGACATTGCCTCCCTTCTCATCTCCTCCCATCGTGTTTGTGCTTGTTTGGGAACACAGTTTCCCAAATGGTTCACACATTCCAATATAAAACCATCTCGAAATCTGTAAAAACCATATCGGAATCTGTAAAACCATCTTGAAATCCGTAAAATATATCGAAATCTGTAAATTAATTTCTCCCAACGGACTTCCCAAACAAACACTTTATTGATGGTGTCAGCGTTGGCAGACTGAAGTCCCGGTGGTCCTCCATCTTAGTAGCCACCTCATTCCCAAACTAGTGGAAGTTGGGGCTCCTGGGGTATGATTATTCATCATCAAATTTATCAGTTCATAATTATTATCATCACATTTATTCCCAGAGAAGAAGAAGAAAGAGATGTGGATGCACGTAATCTTGCCCTTTAGAGCTTGTTTGGGAACATCTTCTAGAATCTAGGTTTGATTTTAAAACCTAGGTTTTGCTTTAAAACCGAGGTTTTGTCCAAACAAATTTTTTTTCCCAAAAGCTATTTTGGTTATAAAACCTCAGTTTGAAACTTACGTATTGAAAACTAGATTTTCTCTTTCCTACTTTTTCCTCTTTCTTACTTTCTCTCTCTTTCTCTTTATTACTTTCCTCTTTCCTACCAACTTTTTTGCCTCGGAATCCGTAAAAGTTAAGAACTTCCCAAACATAAATCACTTTTCAAAACCTAGGTTTTGCCTTGAAATCTGTAAAAGCTATTTTCCAAAATCAATTCTCCAAAACCTAAGTTTTACCTCGAAATCTGTAAAAATTACTTTCAACCAAAAATCCAAACAAGCTCTTGATGCAAATGGACAATATTGCAATGTTTTCAACATTTTGCTTTTAAAAAAAATTTAGACACCCAGTGATATATCAAGACAAAATTGTCCTTTAACAATTTATTTTAAATTTTCAGAAATTCAATAATTCATTCCGTCTGTTTAGTGTTTGCCATATTAAAAAAATAGTACAAAGAAATAATATAAAATACTAATATCAGTCAGTCTCCCGTGATTGGTCTGGGTGGAGACTAGATGGGTAATCAAGACAACGTTGAATTATGTCTGAAGAATCTGCGTTACCTGCCACTGTAAAAGCTGTTCCATTTGGCCTCTTGTTTGAAAAAAAAAAAGCCAAGTGACACGTCAATTAATTAATGCTAATCTTCTTTATTAAATAGCAATTAGCCTCTTTTTGTTTCTAATGGGCCCGGGTACAGAAAGCAATTAGTTCCGTCAAGTCTGTCTATTAAAGTAATTTGGTCCATCTGGTATTAAATTGAAACAATGAACTCACCTAACAAATTAAACCGAATCAATTCAAATTATTAACAACTACATAGGAGAATATTTAAACTTCACTCTTGAAAAGATAATACAAATTAAGGATGATTTTAGTCACCGTTTCCCTTTCCAAAAAAAAAACTAGATATATTTTACGTCTTCTTTTGAAATATTAATTTTTTCGTAGAGCTGGAAGAGGAGATACAATAAAAGGAAAAAAAATAAATCACATAAAAAACTTTCATGATATTCATATTTTTATTTATATAGACTTCAAAACAACGTTACAGTATAAAATATTGTAAATGATATCTATTAAACAACGATGGTTATAACGAATAGACTGAGATGTGTCACTTCTTTTCAATACAAAGAAGGGGTGTTTGCGGGAGGTTGGTTTCGTGATTCACCGCAGACGTCCCATTACATTCTTGGGCTTTTGGGCCACCGCTTTGCATTATATTGGGCTTGAAGTAATCGGCTGCCTCACTAGGGGACATTATTAATATTTAAGCTTCCAAGTGAATTACGCTAAAGGAGTGCTGATTAATAATATCTGGGCCTACCCATCGTTTATGGGTTCAGCTGATGAATGTATTGGACACTCTCATCAAAGGGAGAGGATTCGATACCGGGGAAGGTCACTTTGTTGTGGCTCCAGTCGCAGCGCTTGGGGAGGCATCCTAGCTCCTGGGTGCTTAAGTAAACGCCTGAGGGTAATTGACGGCTCGCCCTGCCCAACATTGGTATGACCTAAGAGGAAGAGAGATTTCGCCCTGCCCTTGACTTGTGGGTGAGCCCAACCCCCTGCCTAAAATTTATGTATAAAAAAAATAATATATGGGCCTGGATCATGTTGAAAATTGGGCCTGTTATATGGGAGAAATACTTGGGTACTCCCAGATTACCGGCTCATATGTGCTATATCCAATAAGAATGCTCCACAATAACTCTAGGCATTTTTGTATTGTAAACAGCAAATTTATGAATAGCTGGTTGTCACAAGAGATTTTTAAATTACTTGAGGTGGAGCATTCTCATTGTGCTGACTACATATGAGATGGTGTTCTAGGAGTACTCAATTATTTCTCATTGCGTGGTTAAGTGAGTGAGAGTTTGAGGAAAGGATGGAATCAAAGGTGTAATAATTAAAAAGGTGGGTACCACTCATGAATACTAGTCCAATTAACAAGAATTTGACTCAAAAAGTAGTGAATTTAAGTTTTATTGTCGGTACCAGAACTTCTTGATGGATAACATACAAATACTTCTATAAATACTCTATGAACATGGAAGCATGCTGCTCTAACGTTGGTGAACCGGGTCAACCAACTCATAAACTTTTCAGTGAGAAAAAAAAAAGATGATGGGCATACATATTTGCACGCCAAAGCAATATAATCACAGATTAGAAGCCAGCCATACCAAACGTATGTTTCATCACATTCACAAGTCACACCTAAAAACCAGAGCCTAAGCAAACCACTTGACTCCACGCAATTGTTTTTGGGAGAATCACACTAAAAGACCTCCAAAATTTGTATATTTTTAAATGAGGACATCGAAAGAGCCTAATTATCCTAGTTCCAAAGGGACTTCCACAGAATTAGCTTTATTGTAAAATAACCTATCAATCTCCAGGTCAACACTAATCATCATCATCATCATCATCTCTTCAACTGATGCTTATTTGAAAAGTGATTCTCAATCACGTTGTATACAAATTAAAGCTAAACTCCTCTTACATATTTAATTTGGAATCCGTAAAATCATTTTTTCAACGGATTCCCAAATACGCGCAATTGACTTTCATATCACTCCATTCCCAATAATTCTTGGATTGTCAGTAGAGGGATTTTACAATATAATTATTTTTTGCAAGAAAACTTAATTTCATATAAGTTTTTTAAGAACTTTAACATAACTATAGGCCATTCTGCGGTTCTAATTTAAAATATACAGATTTTGGTGGGCATTTTGTGTTATTTTCCCTTTACCAGTTTTTTTTCTCGCTTATCTACACGTCACTCTTAATGCCTTTATTTTCTTTCGTTCAAACATGGGCTAGGCTAGCGTTACCCGTTTTTGTGTTATTATGATATGATGTGAGTCGCATGTGTCTGTGTATCGGTTTCAAATTAACCCCATGGGAACGTAATCTTAATATTTGAGTAACTCAGAATTAACTTTTGTAAATTTAATTATGGAAAATTTTCAATCATATCCCAAATAAAAGAATTAATGAATAAAATGTCTCAAAAATTAATAAAATTACTATAAGATCCTAGGAGTAGCTGATTTGATTGTCATTAACAATTTAACCCGCCTTCATTAATAACCTCACCAACTACTCTGGGATCTTGTTATAGTTTTATGAATTTATGTGATCTTTTGTTTATTAATTCTTCTATTTTAGATCTGATTGTAAATTTCTCTTTAATTATTAACACAAAACTGAGTTTCCCCGTGACAACAAAATTTAAATTTTAAATTAATCAGGAGTTTCTTGTTAGCTACTTACAATTCGATTTCAGATGCCATACGGTCCTAAACATTACAATCCGTATAAAATGAATAGTTGAGATTTTTAATGGGGGAAAAATATTTCCAGTGACAACGAGTTTAGATTCTGGCTCCGTTTGGTAAAGCTTTTCATAAACGAAAAATCATGTTTAACAGTGTTTTCAGTAAAACGAGATAATCTTATTCACATATTTATCTCAATCTACATAAAGTTACTTCTGGACTGTTTTTCTAAATGTGCCATCTGACAACTGTCACCTCTAATTTGCAAATATCCAATTTTTATTTTTAAGAAAAGAAGACTTCATCTAAACGCATTCATATAGCCTCTGCACAAGCCATTTATTAATGTGAGAACTCGCCGTGAAATAATATAAAAAATACGATCATTGCCGCGCATGGAATTTAATATTAATTTCAATTATTTAACATAATGATACTCTTATCTTTTAATTTAATGTGTATATGTAGTACAAATTGGAGATATATATTATTTTATTTCTTAAAAAGAAAACATTGTTTCTTGACTCTAAGACATGTCTAAACGCTATGCATCTTTTGGTCGCAACTCGCGACCAACGTAGAACTAACAAAAGGAAAGCAAAACAACTCGTTGACATAGGTTGGGAAAAAGGTTAATGTGTGTATTTAGGAGTCCGTTGGAAGAATATTTCACACAAGTTAAGATAAGTATCAGGAGTTTTATCTCGACTTACACACATGATTTACAACGTGATTGCTAAACATGCACAATATTAATACCTGATATACAAAATATTAGATCTATGTAGTGCTTGATCTACTTTTA
>JANTPZ010093667.1:0-14980 GCA_025593235.1 Vachellia pachyceras | reverse complement strand
TTATAACTTGTGTTAGAAAGTTTTGCTATTGGGATTCCCAAATCTCATCCCCCACCAACTAACCATGTAGGTACAAGCATAAACAAGGGTAAGGAAAAGGTTCTTGATCCTTGAAGATGATGTTGAATATGCTTGCTTGTTTTGTGATATGCAAGTTGCTACATTTCTTTGAAGTTATGATGGTTGTAACCTAACTCCAACAAGGAGAACATATGAATATGGGATGATGCATGCATGATCATGAGCTAAGAAGGCTAAAGAAGGATAAGAAACTAATCATCCATGTTAGAGTTAAGATCATGAACCAAAAGAGGTTTTCGTGAATTTTTAAGAAAATTGGTTTTCAAGGTTAAAGGGGTTCCAAAGGCCCTGAAAAATGAATCTATTTCCAGTGGCGATTTAAAATAGAAAAAGAGATCCAATTGGGCTGAAATTTTCCATTCAGAAACTAGACATACTAAGATTTAAAATGATATAAATTTTGAAAATTTTGGATGTGTAGGTCAAGAGATATGATTTTTCAAAGTTAAGGGAAAAACAGGAAAACTGACAGTGACCATTTTGGACATTGCCACAGTTTTTGAATAAACTGATTCAAATGGGAAAGAACTGGAACCAATGAGTATTTTTCCCCTATAGATCACTTAATAATCTAAATTTAGAAATTAGAACCACTCCATTCCGAGTTTTATAGAATTAATTATGAATTTTCAAAGTTGGGCCAGAAATCTAGAAAATGGGCTAGTGAACAGTAATAACGTTTTTAAGAAAAATAAAATTTTCAAGTTCACTAAAAAGGCCAAATTAAGTTATCCAAGGCCCAAGAGTGGTTCATAAGTGATCAAATAAGTAAATATAGGGGGAAAATAGGAGGTGTTACACACTTTTATTACTTCACACTTTTATGAAATATTGTCATGCTATTTTATAACTTATGTTAGAAAGTTTTGTTATTGGGATTTTCCAAAATCTCATTATCCACCAACTAACCATGTAGGTGAAGAATCAAGCAAGGGTATGGAAAATATTATTAATGGTTGAAGATGTCATGCTTGCTTGAGCGATTTTGTGTAAATATGATTGGTTGATGGCAATTTGTTTTGCAAGTGGTTGAAGTTGTAACCTCTAAACCTCTATATGAACTAGCATGTAAATATGTGATGATGTATGCATGAAAATGGGTTAAAAGTGCCAAGGGATTGTAAGAAGATAATCATGCATGGTAGAGGTGGGTTAATGAGCCAAAGAGAGGTTTATGGTAAATTTTAAGAAGAGATGGTTTTCAAAGCTAAAGGGTTCCAATGGCCTTGAAAGCTGACCTGTTTCAAATGGCTATTAAAAATAGAAAACAAGCTCCGATTGAGCTAAAACTTTCCATTTAAATACTACACATCCTAAGATTTAAAATAGTATAAATTTTGCAGAATTTGGATGTGTACATTAAGAGATGTGATTTTCCAAAGTTAAGGAAAAAACTGGAAGAACTGTCAGTGACCATTTGGATATTGCCACGGTTTTGGAATAAAGTGATTCAAATGGGAAAGAATTGGAGCCAATGGTTATTTTTCCCTATATATCACTTAATAATCTAAATTTAGAAATTGGAACCACTCCATTTTGAATTTTCTAGAATTAATTATGATTTTCCAAAATTGGGCCAGAAATATGAAAAAATGCCCTGTGAACAGTAATAACGTTTTACTATGTTTTTGAAAATTCAAATTCACATAAAAAACCCAATTTGAGTTATCCAAGGTCCAAGAGTGATTCAAAAGTGGTCTAACATGAGGAAATAGAGAGAAAATAGGAGGTGTTACAAAAGGCACCCCGTAGCAATATGTAAATGAATAGTTGGCATTTCATGCGAGACCATCTATTATCTGCAACTTATAAGTGAAATCATTTTTCATAAATTTTATAATTTATATTTTTTCATATTTTGCACTTTGTACGGAAATATAAGAATTTCATTGTATCAGAAATTACCAATAAACGCGTTCTTATACGGGAAGTTACTATGTTACAATGTGTCCGTTTGGGAACGCGGTAGAGAAATACTTTTACGCAAGCCGAGGTTAATATGTGGAGGAGATTATCTCGTTTTTGGGAAAAACACTGTTGAACATGCTGTTAGGGAGTAAATAAGCTTTTCCAATCAAGCACAATATAAATATTCATTCTCTTGATATTTATTTTTTTTGGCCGATGCTAGCTATCGAACTCGTGGCCTGCGGTTTAAAGATATGGCTTTAAACCACAAGGAGCCAAGGTAGCTAAGCTTTCTCTTGATATTTATTTTGTCAATGTTTGGTTGCTTTTTTATGTATATCCAAGGAAATATTTGTGCACGTATTATGATTAGTTGAAGTATGTTGTTTTATTTTTTATTACTCTTTTCAACCTCAATATACTAATATTTTAACGTTTCATGGTTCAATTCGTAGGTAGCCGTTGGGCATTTGCGGCTGCTGGAGCGATTGAATCAGTACATGCAAACTTATTCGCCTTTCTGAACAAGAGCTCATAGATTGCGATTCCACGAGTCATGGTTGTGAAGGAGGATAGCCCTCTTCTGCATTTGATTGGGTCATCAAACATGGTGGCATTAGCAAAGAAGAGGACTGTCCTTATTCTGCTGAACAGGGTTATTGCAGAGCCGACACGGTTTGTCTCCTAATGCAGTTCGTGGAAAGTTGAAAAATTTATATTCATATCCTTTCTTTATCTGATTTGTGCTTTCCATATATATGTGTGTGTATCATATATGTTTCTTCAGCAAAATGGAGTTGTGAAAATTAAGAGCAATCAAAGTGTAGAACAATCGGATGGTGCTCTCTTGCCTGACGCCTCTAAGCAACCTATTACTGTGCCTTTGGTTGCAACACCACTTCAATTCTATCAGGGTGTAAGTCTTCGCTTAATCCTCATTCAATCTTTTAATTTAGTTTTTCATTCGTCTACCTATTTACTAATTTTCTTACTAATTAACCACACCAACTTCAATTTTTTTTACTTATTTTTTACATTTTTATTCTGTTAGGGGCTTGTTGATGGTGAGAGTTGCTCCATGGGATCTCGTCCAAATCATGCTGTTTTGATTGTTGGATATGATTCGAAAGATGGAACAGATTATTGGATTGTGAACAACTCATGGGGAGAAGGTTTGGCGAGTGGATGGATACTTCATGATACAAAGGAACACAGATTCTGCAGATGGAGTTTGCTCTATCAATACTGTTGCTTCATACCCAATTGCAAGCATATAGAGACTAGTACACTAGTTACCGATTATACAGTCACTTTCTTATTTCATGTTGTTATGGACTATAGTCTACCCTAAATTTTAAATAAAGAGTCAGAAATTGTTGGTTATATATAATGTAATGTTTTTATAGATTTATCATTAGAATTATACCTAGATGTATAAATTGGCAAAACAAATTCTACAAGTATCATTTAAGTCATCTAATAATCTTCATGCTGTTAACAAAAAATTCTGGTCATATATAAAATTTTAAATTATTAGTAAAATATTTTTTAATCTAAACATATGAAGTTTATTTTTTTTCCAAAAATAATGATGATTGACACAAATCATCATTTGAGATTAACGATATTAGAGTTAGATGACTGAAAAGATGTTTTACAGAATTAAGAGAGTAAAGTAAAACATTGTATGGATTACTCTGAATATTTTTTTATCCCAACATATTAAGTTTATTTATTAGTTGATCGTGGCAAATCAGCCAATATAAAAAGATTCGATGCTTTGCGGACTTGATTCTAAAACCCAACTTTCCGCCTATTCTCAAGCCATCACTTACTTGTAAATCGAGCGACTTCAATAATTACAAAAACCATCATAAACTGAGAATTGGTTGCAGTATATTACACGTTGATTAAATAAATTCAACCTGGAATAATCCTCATTTATCATATTTTTACAAACGTCACGAGCTAGTGTTTTTATAATAGAAAATGTTACTAGCGTTTTTTTTTCTTTTTGCATAATTAATGTGCATGTTTGATGTAACATCTCCTATTTTCCCCCTATATGTTAATAAAAGATCACTTTTGAACCACTTTTGGGCCTTATATATTAAATTTGACCCAAAATTGTGAACTTGTATTTTCAAAAACATAAAAAAACGTTGTTACTGTTCACAGGTCCTTTTTCAAGATTTCAGGCCCAACTTTAAAAAATCATAATTAATTCTAGAAAAAATCGAAATGGAGTGATTCCAATTTCTAAATTTACCTCATTAAGTTACCTATAGAAGAGAAATACTCATTGGTCCTAAAACTTGCCCATTTGAATCAGTTTATCAAAAACCATTTACTGTCCAATTGGTCAATTTCAATTTTTCCAGTTTTTACCTTAAACTTTCAAAATTCATATCTCTCAAAATACACATCCAAATTTTGCAAAATTTATATCATTTTAAAGTTCAGGATGTGTAGTTTTTGACTAGAAAGTTTCAATTCATTTGGATCTCTTTTTCTTTTTTTTTCCTTGCCACGTGAAGCAGATGCGTTTTTCAGTGCCTTTGGAACCCCTTAACTTTGAAAACCAATTTTTTTGTTAAAATTCACCAAAACCTCCTTTTGGTTCCTTAACTCTTCTTCATCATGCATGACCATTCCCTTAACATTCCTTGTTAGTTTTAGTCCATTTTCATGCATGCCTTATCACACATTCCCATGATACTTTGTGTATAGGTTTAAAGTTACAACACAACATCAACAATATCAAGAGAGAGTTAGCAACTCTATATTTACACAAAAACCATGCAAGTAAGGAGCAACTTCTTCATGCATCAATAACTTTTTCCTTACCCTTGCTTGTGCTTCCACCTACATGGTTAGTTGGGGGGATTGAGATTCAGGAATCCCAATAACAAAACCACATAATCAAGATATTGTGAATGTGCATACATAACTTTAAAGCATGTGTATGAACATATAAACATGTGACACATAAAACTTCACTTGAATATGCATATGGCCATAGCACAAAAGTCATATTTCATACACAAATCAAGCACTTTAATCATCATAAAAGTTCATGTAACATTCACAACTCATTTTCATAAACATAAAAGGAGATTAGTAGGTTTTGCTACCTTTTCTTTGCTTTCTTTTACCCCACTTCAAAAGTGCTCTTGGATCTCTTCCAAGTATGCTTCTTGGAGATCTTAAAACCCTAAAAATCATGGCATAACATCCATATAAATATGCCATCACCAAGATGCAACAAAACTTGCAAAAATGCATAAAACCCCTTTTGGTTTTCTGAGTCCTACAAGTTCAAGACTTGATTTTTATGGCCTTTAAGGCTTTTAAAATCCATCTCTTAGCTTTACCCTACACAAAACATCATTTTAAAGCTAATGGAACCATTAAAATACTCAAAATCACATCCTTTCTATTTTTTTCTTTATCTTGGACGAAAATAGTAAAAATAAGGAAAGGTAGGGTTTTTCAACTTTGCTCATGAAACCATGTGTTTCCTTGCTTCCAAAACCCCTTTTCTTAACTTTGATATACTCAAATACACCTTTCCTTAGACTAAAAGAAATTTGGGTAGCACCTCCCCATAAACTTGAGCTTCCCAAAATTTTACAACAATACAAACTAACTAACAACAACAACAAAGTTTATACTACTCAAGAAATAACTTGCAATCATTTTCCACCTTTAAAACCTTCTCTTTTCCATTTTAAACTCTTGAAATTCTAGCCACCCTCTTCCCAAAAGAGAGGTTTTAAAGGTAGTAGAAGGTTGTTAGCTTGAGAAAAGATGAAGATTTGGTTGCTAGAACATATTACCTTGTGTTATGGGAGCTTGGTTCTCTTCTTTCTTGCTTGAGAATGGTGTTTTTGGCTTGGGAGAGGAGAGAAAATCTGATTAGATGAGAGAGGGAGAGGGGGGGACAGATTTGAGGGGGGAGGGTGAATTTTCCAATTAAAATTACTTTCTAAAAAGTTGTGTGGAGGAGAATGATTCTTGGTGACCAAGTTTTGACATACTAGGCGTAGGTTGTACCACATGTCCTCTTTGAATTGCTTGCTGAAAAGTAACTTTTCAGACTCCCTTTTCTGGTTTGGTTGGGTTGACTGGGCCCTTGTAATATCCGTATATTCCTATGAGTGGAAATAAAGGGTAAGCCGATAAATTATGTGATGATTTAATGCCGTGGATGTGAAAATATGGAAAGGAAAATGCCTCTAGACAAGAAAGATCATGATTGACTAAGATCTTGGTCTTAAGGATTTTAAGTAAGAATGACCCAAGGGCAAAATGGTCATTTGGCACAAATGACAAGGGTAAAATGGTCATTTTGATTAAAAAGACCTAGGACATGAAATGTCATCAAATAATAAGGACATTTTGGCAATTTGGTCAAAAGTTAAAGTTGACAAAAAAATGTTAAAGTCAACCAAGGGCAGCGTTGGAATTAAGAAAGAGTAGAAAAAGTGATGGCATTTTGGAAATTATGGTAAAAGTAGAAAAGGTAGTGGCATTTTTGTAAAGGATTTCGGAGTTAAGGACGGCCGAGAAATAATTATTTGAGGTAACAGGAGTCCTCAAATGCCGGAGACCCGAACTGAGAAAAGTTAGTTGGGTTATAAAGTAATTAATAAAATTATTACCCGGTATCCGGTGTGGGCAGTTTTAAAGTACAAAGAACAACAGTGCCTAAAAGCCTGAAAAAGAATTTTGAGGAACGGAAAAGGGCTGGAGTATCAGGGAAAATATAGAATTTTTCCATGCCCTTAAGTCAAATTGGCCGCCGGAAGCCCGTTTTACGGTGTCGTACGCAAATCGAGGAACCTGACGAGTTACAAGGAAAAACCAGAAATGCTTTAGGCTAAGACATGATGCTACCTAGGCAAGAAAGCCTGGGAAATGACGCCACATAAGAGATAAAGTCTCCATAAAAGTAAAAAGATAGTTACCCGAGTAATGTTACTTTACAGAAATGCATGCCACTGGATCAAGTAACCTGATAGTCAAGGAACCGATCAGCCCAACCAAGATTTGGAGGGCAAGCCAAAAATCACTTGCAAACAAGAGCTTGACAAGTGGCACAATTACAACCATGGAAAATCAAAACTTGGTCACCAAGTTTCAATCCTAGTCACTTATTTTTCAAGAGACTTTTTACATAAGTCATTTCCTCCCTCTCTCTTCTCATTTGGCTGATCACTCCTCTCCCCTCTCTAGTCTGAAATTTTGGTCATCTTGCTCCCAAGGAAGAGGAAGAAGAGAGCTCACACAATATCAAGGTAACCATCCAAGCAACCAACTCTTTACATTTTCGTACTCCTTGCAACTTCTACTACCTATCTAGTGGTTGATTTTCTTGATCAATGGCCTTTTTTTTGAAGATGAAAAGTTAGGGTTTCAAGTTTGGAAAATGAAAAAGAGAACGCTTTTGAGGTAGTAAATGGTTGTAAGTTCTTTCTTGAGTAGTAAAGAGTAGTTTGATAGTTGTTGTTGGTTGTTTTGGTTGTTGTAGAAATTTTTATGAAACCCTAAGGTTAAGGGGGGGAGGTGACGCCACTTTTGGTTGATGTGAAGAGTTGAGTTTGAGTTATATGATGTATGGAAAATGGTTTGGGAGCATGAATATACAAGAATAAACAAGCCTTCATGAACAAAGTTTAAAAAAATACATTTTTCCTTCTTTTTTCTGTTTTTTCGGCAGCCAAAAAAACAATATAAGGAGTGTGATTTTGATTATTTTGAAGCTTCCAATGGCTTTAGAAGGAAATTTTGTGTAGGTTAAAGTAAGAGAAGCATTTGGGAAGCTTTTGAAATCAAAAAAACAAGTTACAAAGGTTTAAGGGTCTTGAAAGAGCAATAGTTGTGATATTGCGTTTTTGTGACTTTTCTTACCTTGTTAGTGGCTGAAAATTTATGAGTCTATTATTGTATGGTGTTTAGGAAGTTAGGAACCCAAGGAACTCATTGAGAAAGTAAGCAAAAAGGACTCAAGTTACAAGGGAATTATAGAGACAAGGTAGCAAGACTACTAACTCTTCTAAATCATTTTATGAACTTATTGTGAATGGTGCATTATTTTATAATGTATGAGCTTGATGCTTTGTGTGTGATATGTGACCTTGATTGCCATGGCCATATTCATGATAATGTAATGTTTGAATATGTCACATTTGCCTTGATAATACACACATGTTGGAAAATATTACATGTACATTCACAAGCTTTGTTAGTTAGTTTTGCTATTGGGATTTTCAAAAATCTCATTCTCCCCCAACTAACAATGTAGGTGCAAGCTCAAGCAAGGGTAAGGAATTGATTAATGATGCTTATGCTTGCTGGCTTTTGTGTTAATATACAAAATGATACTTTCTCCTTGAAGTTGCTATGTTTGTAACTTAAACCTCTACAAGAAGAATCATGTGAATGGGTAATGAAGCATGCATGAAAATGGACTAAAAGTAACAAGGAATGGTAAGGGAATAACCATGCATGTTCAAGGTGGATTAATGAACCAAAAAGAGGTTTTGGTGAATTTAAGAAAAATTGGTTTCAAGGTTGATGGGTTCCAAAGGCCCTCAAAAATGAATCTGTTTCACATGGGAATTAAAAATAGCAAACAAGCTCAAAATGAGCTAAACCTTTTCAGTCAGAAACTACACATCCTAAGATTTAAAATGATATAAATTTTACGAAATTTAGATTTTTATTTTGAGAGATATGATTTTCCAAAGTTTAAGGTGAAAACCGGAAAACTGGAGCTTTACCATTCGGACAGTATATGGTTTTTGAATAAACTGATTCAAATGGGCAAGTTTTTGAGCCAATGATATTTTTTCCCTATAGATAACTTAACAAGATAAATTTAGAAATTGTAACAACTCAATTTTGAATTTTCTAGAATTAATTCTGATTTTTCAAATTTGGGCCAGAAATCTGGAAAAATGCCTTGTGAAGAGTAACAGCGTTTTCTACGTTTTTGAAAAACCAAATTCACAATTTTAGACAAAATTTTGATATCGAAAGCTGAAGAGTGGTTCAAAAGTGATCTAATACAAACATATAGGGGATAAATAGGAGGTGTCAGAGCCCTTGTCTGTCTAGTTACTTGATCCGATGGCACGCATTTCCATAAAGTAACCTTTACGTGAGTAACTACCTTTGTACTTTTTCAGAGACTTTTCTCTCACATGGCGTCATTCCCTAGGCCTCCTTGCCTAGGTGACGTCATGTCCTAGCCCATAGCATCTCCGAGTTTTCCTCCTAACTCATCAGGATTCCTCGATTTGCGTCTAACACTGTAAAACGGGCTCTCGGCGGCCAATTTGACTTAAGGGCATGGAAAAATTCTATATTTTCCCTTATACTTAAGTCTTTTTCCGTTCCTCCAAATTCTTCCTGGATTTTCGTAATTAGTTTTCTAAGAAAATACTTTTTTGTGGCTTTCGGGCACTGTTGATCTCCGTACTTCGAAACTGCCCGCACCGGATACTGGGTAATAATTTTATTAATTACTTTATAACCCAACTAAAATTTTCTCAATTTGGGTCTCCGATATTTGAGGACTCCTGTTACCTTAAATAATTATTTCTCTGTAGTCTGGACCATCAAAATCCCTTAATTACAAAAACATCATTACTTGTCCTACTTTTCTCATAATTACCAAAATGCCACTACCTTTTCTACTTTTTCTTAATTCCAACCTTACCCTTGGTTGACTTTGACACTTTTGGGTTGACTTGGACTTTTTGGTTAACTCTGACTTTTTGTTGACTTTTGACCAAATTACCAAAATGTCCTTATTATTTGATGACATTTTGCATCCTAGGCCTTTTTTTATTCAAAATGACCATTTTATCCTTGTCATTTGTGTCAATGAACATTTTTCCCTTTGGTCATTTTTACTTAGAATTCTCAAGAATGGGGACTTAGTTGATCATCCTTTCTTATTTATAGGCATTTTCCTTTCTATTTTTCTTATATATGGGGCTTAAATCATTTCGTAATTTATCGGTTTGGCCTTTATTTCCATTTACAAAATTAGGGAATTACATTTGGGAATCCCATTTTCCCAACGGGCACATACATCAAGGCAAAAGGTATATCAAAATCCGTAAAAAGTATCTTGAAATCCATAAAAAGCATCTCGAAATCTGTAAAATCTTCTTGAAATCCGTAAAATATCTCAGAATCCGTAGCTTCTTTCTCCTAACAGAATTCCCAAACACGGTTGGCATGTTAACATATTTGGCAATTCATATTTCGTTATACGTACTTTCTGAAAACTAATTAAAGTAGGTCTACTGCTTTTGTGGATCTAAAGCTAACGTAATCTCAAGGAAAACATATTGCCATTTATATTCACGGTGGAACTTTTCCAATGTAATTTACGGTTTACAAGATAAGTGTGCCTTGCTCACTTTCTCTCTCCGTCCATTCTCCTTCGTCCCCTAATGTTGTCAACATCCGAATTTATTTTATACTTTAGTTAATTCTTAATATATAAACCTTAGATAACTAATTTTAATAAATAAAAAGTTAATTAACATAGTTACTTTTAAAAAATGAGTTGATTTTTTAAACTAGCCTCTTTCATCTCTACTACCATTAGATAGAAACCCCTTAATATGTATAATCAATGGATATACATGGAAAAAATATTGTAAATTTAGAAAATAAAGTGAATTAAGATATTATATTTAAGATCAAATATAATGCATAACTAATTTTCATATTAAGAATCTAAGATAGTGTTTTCTACTGTTGTGATTGAGCCATGATGATGACTCATGCGTACCTACTATACTAATAACTTATGTGGTTACGTAATTATGGATTAAAGTGTATTTTCTTTGGAAGTTTTTGTTCATGAAAAATGTTGTTTGATAAGTCTTTTTTAAGTTTAATATTACCCCAAAAGTTAAAAAAACGTAGTACTATTACCTCATTTCATTAAAATACTAATGTTTACCGTTAAAAGGTGGATGTTGATGACCGTGAATATTTTTAATGTTGAGCGGCAGCATTGCTTCATTTTAATACTTCCAATAGAATATTAAATTCAAAAAAGCTCCCGGGGACAATATTACTTTTTAGGAAAACTTGCATAACAAATTTGCATCTTAACTCATGAAAATGTTCAGCGATAGCCCAGAATCAAGTTTGGTTTAAAAAACTAAAATCAAATTGGAGTAAATGGAAGAGAGAATTGTGGATAAATATCTCATTGACAAACTATTTGGAGAATGAGCATGCATATGTAGAAGATCATTTGCATGGAAACTTAATTACATGAATCAATTTTTGTTACATACATTATATATATTTGAATGCTTGGGGCAATCACATGGGTTGACTTTTGTTGGACTATGTTAACTATTGTTTCAATAAGCAGAATAAGGATGGGCATTGGTATAAATTAAAGAGGCTTTTTTTTAATTACATTATTCACACACACACACACAAGACGTACATTTTCATTGAAATTTTATAATATCACATGGACCTAATACGATATGATATTAGCTTGTATTAAGTGTGTATTTCTTGTGTAAGAATACCAATATTTACTTATAAGGTCTTTGGATTAACTTATTATAAACAAGTTATGGAGTTTGTAAGTATGTGAGATGAGTTTTATGTCAATTTGCGGTAAAGTTCTTTTTTAAGTTCTTTGTTTCCCAAACAAGTGCAGAGGATTAAACCAATTAAAGATCATCAATTTATTCAGTCCCTGTCCTAATTTTCTTAATACGGT
Source organism: Vachellia pachyceras (assembly GCA_025593235.1). Classification (NCBI taxonomy): domain Eukaryota; kingdom Viridiplantae; phylum Streptophyta; class Magnoliopsida; order Fabales; family Fabaceae; genus Vachellia; species Vachellia pachyceras. The sequence goes on along the minus strand of JANTPZ010093667.1, from coordinate 3,216 downwards.
TGACCTTCAGCAATGGCTTTCTGTCATTGCTTAAGGGTGTCACAATTATTAAAATAATAATCATGCATGCGACTACCACATAATCATGGCTCCGTCGATCGATGCCAAGTCACCGACAACTACCATATCGCCACCAGCCCCCACATATCACGTGTCGTCACATATATGTGGCCTCTCCTGCACCACATGTCGCCATCTTGCTTTGCCACATATCACCTACCAAATTATCAAGTCAAGTTGGCTTGTTGTACTTGAGACTTCTTTGTTGTGCTCCTTACCATTGGTTTGGAAAGAACCTGCTCATAATTATTGGAAAATTATATATATATATATAATACAAAACAACACAAACATGTATTATTCAATATATGATTTAATTACATATATATTAAAATTAAATATTATGAAACATTATTTCTATTATTAAATATTATTTTGTATATATATGAATATATCTTCATTAACATGTATATATTAATATAATATATAATATTATTTTTAGAATAAATTAAAATGTTAATAAAATTAATATATTATTATTAATTTATGTAAGGTGATAAAAAAGAAAGCCAATTATAGAGTAAATCATATATATATATATATTGATAATTTTTTTAAAATAATTATTTTTATTTTAAAATAGTGTTAAAAATCAATTGACCTCACATCTTAATATAGTTTATACACATACAAAAAATAAATTGATATAAAAAATAATTAAAAGTTTATTGGTAAACATTTATAATATGTTTTCTGTTTTTATTATATTTTTAACTATAAATTTCCATTATGATTCATATTATAGTTCATTATTATATTAAAAAGTTATATAGCATGATATCAATATGTTGTTTAGACCAAAAGTGGGATTATATTTAATATTTTTAAAAAGTGTTATTTTAGTGGAGGTTTGAGAGAGTGTAAAGAATTACATATTATTTAATATATCAGGTAAGTCACAACATATGTTGAAACTTTTTTTGTGAAGGTTACAACCATATTGATCCTTTTGTTTTGGATGATCTTCATTAGCCATTGACTCCTCAATCTCAACCAGAATTTTCATGGAAAACGATTAGCGTTTGTTCAATCTATTTTGAATAATCTTGATCAAGTACATGATTAGAGGATGATTGTATAGGGGTGATTCGAAACATCTAAAATCTAAAATGTGAATGTTGGATTATCAATTGAATCTTTCAATCATCACCAAATTTGTTTTCTTCAATTTTGAACATGAGAAAGAAATTATGTTGGGATGATACATATAGACAAGCATCATATTAAATTCGTAGAACAATTGTTTTTAAACATAAACCATATGAAAATGAAAACTGATTGCCTCATTTAATTCATTTTGATTAATAACATATTTATTATTATGAGATGTTAAATATTAAATTTAAAAAAACTAAATTATTCATTAATAAGAAAATTGTTAATAAAAGTTTGTCTTTTAACGTCTTGCCTGCGGTGATAAAAAGTCATTGCTGAAAGTATAGTTGTCAACGACGATAAAAAAAAGTCACTTCTATAAGTCTTACTTTCAATGGTGACTATGGCTTTTAGTGACGATAAAAAAAGTTATCACTGAAAGTTTTGCCTTCAGGAACGATTGAAAAGTCATCACTGAAAGTATAACTTTCATCAACGATTTTAAAGGTATACTTTCAATATCGTTTTTTTTTCCGTCACTGAAACTTATAGCTGAAATTCATTTTTTTTGTAGTGTAATGCTTGAAAGTATCATCAGCTCACTTTAGATTTGAGGCTAATTTTTATTTGAATGGAATCGTTAAAAGTTAAAGCCCTCCTTATTTTAACTTCTATATATTTAGGGGTAGTTCAGATGGCCAGATGTACCATGTGCCTTTCCCTAGCTACTGTTGTGCCCCTGGGATAGGATAATAACACATCCATCTAGAATTACTTTATGTCAAACAGCATATCATTTCCTTAAAAATATTGTAAGAACAAGATATCATGTTGGTTTAGGATTCGCATGACACTTTGTTAAGAATAATATCAGACACCATATTTGTGGTCCTTTTCTTTTCACTATGCATGTCTCATTTCATTCTTTTCATCACTTTACTGTTGGTGAGCATGATTTTATGAAGTTGAAAGCACGAGAACACGTAGCTCAGAAAGTGGGGACACTTATGACTAAGGGTCCGTAAGCGATAGAAGAAGTGCCTTTTTGGTATAATTTTTTTTAAAAAAAAAGGAATTTTGGGTAGAAATTAAAAGATATAATGTTCTTTATATTTTGATAAATTTTAGAAAAGTAACTTTTCATGAAAGGGAAAACTTATTTAGATAAAAGTTGGAGAAGTTACTTTTGGTAGAAAATGATTTAAAAAGATATAAATATCATTAAATAATAAACAAACATATATTTTATATATTATGATAATTTTAGGGAAAAAATAAGCTAACTTATATAAAATTTTATATAAGCTAAAAAATGATAAAATTTTAGTTCGGTCCCTTAAATTTTTTTAAAAAAGTTTTTTCTCTTAACACCATTACTTTTATTTAATGGAAAATATTGACTCATCATATGTAAATATTGATTTTATATTTAAATTTGATAAAATATGCTTAAATTTAAGGAACTTGTATCATTATGAGGCTTGTCTCTAGGAGTTTTTTGGGTTTTTTTGTAAACATCTTCCTATAAGAAGCTTTTTGATTCACCGGAAGATGGTCTAACTTCTCCTTAAAAAGAGCTTTCTAGCCTTAATGCATCATACAAAAAAAAAAAAAAAAAGGAGTGCCAAACATGCTAAAATATTGTAACGTGCTTTTACCCTCCCAAAAGTTACGTTTTCGGCCCAGAACGCGTACACAAACATGCTCTAAATATTGCATGTGTAGAATCCGCCAAAACCACCGCGTTTTCTCGTCGTTACTCACACCATCAATAATGTATTTAATAAAAGTAACCATGCACAATCCAATCGCTTGATATCAATCACCTTCTACTGCACAATGACTTCACTTGCTCCCAAATTGCTCCTCCTTTTCTCGGTTTGGTATGCTTCAGCATGTCTCACTTCTTGTGTGCTTGGAGAGTATTCCATTTCGAATATAGATATGGACAAGTTCACTTCTGACAGACAAGTCTTTCATCTGTTTCAAATGTGGAAGAAGGAGACTGGCGGAAAATACCAAACCTTAGGAGAGGAGGCCGTGAGATGTCAGATTTTCAAG
>JANTPZ010093666.1:0-12189 GCA_025593235.1 Vachellia pachyceras | reverse complement strand
ACAGATGAATGTAACTATTTGGGGTAGTAAGAATACATCGTATTGAAGTGTGTTTTAAGGTCTAGTATGTATGCACGTAAAACACTTGACAGTTTTTTGCATCTGTATATATATGTAGGGACATGACTACCACTCAGGGGTATGGCAATTTGAAGGGTATGGATTTGTGCCAAGTGGAACATCTGGGGCTACTATAGCACAGATCCGTGGTGCACCCAAGGGTGAGGGTGCTACCACATTAATGCTGAAAATAGACCGTGGGACTCTGTGGTACTACAATGGAGTCATTTTTGCTCAGAATCTCTATGATAAGTGGTTCAGGCTCAATATGATCCATAACGTAGATGGTGGAACTGTGACTGTGTTCATTAATGGAGTGAAGAAGTTTCATGGCAAAGATAGAGGACCAGCTTCAGACTTTTACTTCAAATGTGGGGTCTATGCTTCTTCTGGTGATCTCAGCTATTTCATGGAATCAAGGTGGAGAGACATTAAAATATACAAAAAGTGATGACCTATATTAAAGCGAACATGTATGATTTCTATGTGTACTTGTGCCATGTTTTACTTGTACAGTATCCTCCTATGTTACACTGATGTCATTTCTATTTAAACATTGAAATATTTGTTATGGGTGGTCTCTTGGAATATCTAGAGAAAGGCTTAAGATGCGTTTGTTTTGCTAGCATTTCCATAACACAGTTTTTTAAAGCCTATGAACTTTTCCTTTTTGTCATTCACTCAAGCACTTGTGCTTGTCCTTGCTTTTGAAGAGAACACCAATAGCGCTTAAGACCAAAATCATTCTTTTAATGTAATTTAAACGGATGTGCACGTACAGACAAACATAAAACATGTCAAAACCAAACTTGAGCTTGAGATCTCATGCACCTAAGCATGGTAGGTGGCGCTATCGCTAAGGCATCTTGTTGACTCCAACAGAGTCATATGATTATTCCTTTCAATGGTTGCATGCAGCTCCCATTCCTAAGCCAATATGGACTGATCAGCAAAGTCAAAACTGACTTTCTCATCAACTCCATATATAACCTTGAAAATGAATAGTTTAAGCAAAAATAATAAAATAATAAAATCTCCCAAATTTGTTCATTACCACAGAATATCCCAATGGTTATTCTTCCACTCCCATATTGCCTTGCCGTCCCTAATGAGATTATTTTTTTCGTCATTGAGCGGTTGTCCCAGGTTCACAGGAAACACATGACAAAACATTCGTCTACTTCCAAGCACCATACTAAATAGACTTGCATGGATTTAGCAATTTATATTTTTATCACCCTTTTGTTTTAACTTTAAAGAAAAGACTTAGAGTTCTGTTTATTTATTTTTCTTTAAATTCGTGTCGCTATTTTATGTTGATGCCGATGTCTGTCTCAACGTATGCATTAGTGTACACATCCCATTTGTTTTTAAAAGATTAAAATAGGGATGGCGCCATTAACATAGGACACATTAATTTTTAGCTGATCCGCTTGACAATTGACTAGTTTCTACCCTAACCTAAACAATGGAAAGTTCATTCTAAGTCTAATATATTTGGCTATTTAGTTCTTTGCATTAATGTTTTTTCAACAAATTTTTAACTTTCAAGTAACCTTTACAGCCGAACTAGAAAAGTTATTGTTTTGGATTTCTATATATATATATATATATATATATATGCCCTCTGCTGCTCAAGAGCTCACACACCTTCCTAAAGAGAAAAATGAAGAGCACTTTGAGGCTTTTGCTCGTATCTGTAGAGTGAGTGACAGTAAATGGTGGAGATCCTACTGATGGCTTCACCCCTATCCCTCTAACAGAAGCAAATTTTAAGATCCAAAAGCCATATAACATTCCATTAGACCAAACGTATAGCTTCAAAGATGGAGTTAATCGGTTATGGGTCTATGCTGATGACAAGCCTCATGATCCTAACAGTCGTACTCAGCCACGCACAGAAATTCGCATCCAAGTACTTCTTTCTTCATGCTCTTCATCTACATATATAAGCCTTGTTACGCACTCTTGCCTTCTTCTTTTTGTTTTTCTCCTTTTCTCATTATAATTTAGTTATGTTCAGAAGTTGATAGGAGAAAGAAAGGACCATGAAAGATTGATTGAAAATCTTTTTTTAACCCTACTTACTAGTACCTCTCTTGCAACTTTGCATATTTGTCAAAATGTTGAAAAATCATATTTTTGCAAGTCAAGATAAAACTCCTCTCACATACTTACCTCGTAATCTGTAATCACGTTGGAAAAATAATCCAACCCTAATTCAAGTTACTTCGATCTCCATCATGATTTACAATCTACAAGGTAAATATATGATGAGTTTTATCTCGATTTAGGTGAACGTGATTTTCCAACGTTTTAGCAAACAACCACATGCCTCATTGGAAACCTTTTTCAATTATCACTCATTTGCATTTGTTTATGGCCTTTTACTACCTCCAGGTATTAATATAAGAGGTAACTAACTGATTTGTGGATACTAAAAAAATTTAGTTAGTTAATTTGTGGATACTAAAAAAATTTAGTTAGTTAATTTGTAATAAATGTATATTAGTTTTACTAAACTAACCTATTAAATCATATGCATTGAAACTACTCTTAGATGAAAGCCCATTTAACATGTGCAATTAATGGAGATACTTTGAGGAAATAATTATAAATTAGGAAGACAAAGTGAAATGAAATATTATATTTAGGACCAATTAAAGTAAACCCCTTATCTAACTCCTATATTTAGAACTCAAAGTAGTATCATGTAAAACAGTGTGAAGTGTGGTTTTTGGGGCGATGTTAAGCTCATAGTATCTATATGTAATGTCACATTCTGATATGTTTTGTAGAATCTGATTTAGAATTATTAAAAGCCACTAATCTACAGAGTATCCAATTCAAGCATCTGATTCACACTTGAATAGTTATTCTTTGTTTTGTGTAGGGGCTTGACTACAATTATGGGGCATGGCAATTTGAAGGGATGGTTTTGTGCCAAATGGAACTTCTGGGGCCACAGTGGCACAGATCCATGGTGCATCCACAATAATACTGAGAATATATATGATGGGAATATGAGGTACTACAGTGGAAACCTAATAGCTCAGAGTCTCTATAATAAGTGGTTCAGGCTTAACCTAATCCATGACGAGAATAGAAAGATTGTGACTGTGTTTATTAATGGAGAGAAGACTACAATTATGTGGCATGGCAATTTGAAGGGATGGTTTTGTGCCAAATGGAACTTCTGGGGCCACAGTGGCACAGATCCATGGTGCATCCATGGTGCCACCACAATAATACTGAGAATATATGATGGGAATATGAGGTACTACAGTGGAAACCTAATAGCTCAGAGTCTCTATAATAAGTGGTTCAGGCTTAACCTAATCCATGACGAGAATAGAAAGATTGTGACTGTGTTTATTAATGGAGAGAAGACTACAATTATGTGGCATGGCAATTTGAAGGGATGGTTTTGTGCCAAATGGAACTTCTGGGGCCACAGTGGCACAGATCCATGGTGCATCCATGGTGCCACCACAATAATACTGAGAATATATGATGGGAATATGAGGTACTACAGTGGAAACCTAATAGCTCAGAGTCTCTATAATAAGTGGTTCAGGCTTAACCTAATCCATGACGAGAATAGAAAGATTGTGACTGTGTTTATTAATGGAGAGAAGACTACAATTATGTGGCATGGCAATTTGAAGGGATGGTTTTGTGCCAAATGGAACTTCTGGGGCCACAGTGGCACAGATCCATGGTGCATCCATGGTGCCACCACAATAATACTGAGAATATATGATGGGAATATGAGGTACTACAGTGGAAACCTAATAGCTCAGAGTCTCTATAATAAGTGGTTCAGGCTTAACCTAATCCATGACGAGAATAGAGAGATTGTGACTGTGTTTATTAATGGAGAGAAGAAGTATATCAGCCAAAGGATAGAGGACCAGGCGACTTGTACTTCAAATGTGGGCCTCTATGCTGCTCCTAGTAACATAAGTTATTACATGGAATCAAGGTGGAGAGACATCAAAATATACAACAAGTGTTAAACTTAGTTCAGTTATAACATGAAGTAGGCACTGCTCTTTTCTTATTCCTATTTTTTAAGGTTATGAACCTCTTATGTTATGTTTGAGAAAAGAGTTTTGGCAGTCAAACCTGTTAAATTTTCAGCTTAACTGTATAATAAATCGCAGTTGATGCTTGTCTGTCTTAGGGCTTGGTACTTTCAAGTTTGCATTATAAAGTACACATGAACCCCATAAAGGGGGAATGAAGATCCTACACTTGAGATTCTGATGCAGATAATTATTCGGCTTATCATAAAAAGGTCAAATTATATAATGACTATTTAAGAGATGTTTCAGTAGTTTTCAAAAAAATCTTATGGATTCGAGAGGTTGTCAAACAGATACTTCTATAAAATATGGCTAATTTTAAATTACCGACAGCTCTATAAATCATCATCATATTTTCAAGTCATGAAATATTTTTTTAGGCCAAAATAATAAAATTTCCCAAATATGTCCAACACCACAATGAATATTACAATCGCTGTTCTTATCCTCACATATTGCCATCCCCTTTAATGTTTTTTTAAAAGCCTTGTTTTTTAAGACAGCCTCTTTTTTAAGATACAGATATTGTTTTATTCATCGCAATTCACATACTACGCTTCTTTTAACAAAGATTCAAGTATTCATTCACTATGTTTTATAAAAAAAACTCATTAAAGCCCTGTTTTTTAAGACAAAGCTTTTTTTTAAGACATAGATGTTGTTTTATTGTTCGCAATTAAATTTAAGGTATATTCATATACTAATTGTGAAAGCTTCTCTTAGAAAAGATTTAAATATTGATTCTACTATATCTGACTCACTATCTCGACAAAAACATTCATGCACCTAATTACACAGTACGAAATAGATCTGCATGGATCTAAAGACCATCTTTATCATTTAAAAATAAAACTTGATTAGCGGTTGTCCCATTCTATGTTGAAAATGGGAAAACTTCCAACGTAGAGTTCTGTTTATTTTATTTTTAAAATTATTTTTCGTGCGACAATGTTCGGTTGATGCCTGTCTCAACTCAACACATGTATTAGTGCAAATCCAGTTATTTTCAAGAGATAAAAGTACGTGTTGAAGTACAAGTATATATACTTTTATTTTGGGGGGGGGGGGGTAGGGGGACGTAGGGATTGGGCCATTGACAAAAAACACATTAGTTATTAGTTGCCCCACTTGACCGTTGGATTGTTTCTGCCCTAAGCATTGTACAGTATATTCTAAATCTAATATATTAATCTATATAGCTCTTAACAAAAAATGTTTTTTAGCAAGTTTTTAACTTTCAAATAACCTTCACAGTTGAACCCAAAAAACATTAGTGTCTTGGGTTTTTTATGCATATAAAAGCAATGCTCTTCTGCTTAAGAGATCACACATCCCTAAAGAGAGATCAAGGGGTAAGAGTGAGGAAAGAGAGAAAAATGAAGAACACTTCGAGATATCTGGTTATATCCGTATTCCTTTTGGTGTGTGTGACAGTAAATTGTGAAGATCCTACTGCTGGCTTCACCCCTGTTCCTCTAACAAATGCAAACTTTGCCATGCAAAAGCCATATAACATTCCATTAGATCAAAGGTGTAGCTTCAAAGATGGAGTACATCGCATGTGGGTCTATGCTAATGACAAGCCTCATGATCCTAGCAGCCATACTCAGCCTCGCACAGAAATTCGCATCCAAGTACTTTTTTAATTCATGCTCTTGATCTACTTATATGCCCTATTATGTTTGTCTTCATATCTATTTTTTTTTCCTTTGCTCACTAGAATTCAGATATTTTCAGAAGGTGAGGGGAGAAAGGAAGAACTGTGAAAGACTAATTGAAGATCTTGCATTGTTCTCCCTTTCTTACCAGTACCACTCAGAAGATAATGTCTCACTGAAAACTTCCCTTCTCAATCATCTCATGCAAATTAAGGAGGCATTTAGCATCTCAAATCTCATGATATTTTGAATATTTTAGCATGATATTATATGTGTGTGTGTGTGTGTAGTGTGATGCTATCTAAAACTCCAAGAGAAGTGCCGATATCCTGCATCCTAAGGAATATTAAATTTATGTTTACTGGACATTTTAATCATAACTATGTTATTCTGTGTTTATTTGTGTAGGGGATTGATTATCACTCTGGAGTTTGGCAATTTGAAGGTTACGGTTTTGTGCCAAACGGAACATCTGGGGTTACAGTGGCACGGATCCATGGTGCATCCCACGGAGAAACCACAGCAATACTGAGGATATATGATGGGAATTTGAGGTTCTACAATGGAGACTTATTTAATAGCTCAGAATCTCTGGGATAAGTGGTTCAAGCTTAACCTAATTCATGATGTGGATGGAGGGACTGTGTGTGTTTATTAATGGAGAGAAAAAGTATCAAACAAAGGATCTTGGACCAGGTGACTTGTACTTCAAATGTGGGGTCTGTGCTGCTCCTGCTCAAATAAGCTATTACATGGAATCAAGGTGGAGAGACATCAAAATATACAAAAAGTGATAACTTTATTATAATATGAAGTACTGTAAACATGTATGAGTCCTATTACTTCTATATACCTGATCGAGAGATAGATGTATACCCCCTCACCTTCATAAGTTCATGATAAGAATTATCATCAGAGGTCCAAGCATCAGGTGGTCAAGCCCATTACGCTGCAAGTCTAATACCATATAGTCAGATCTGTATCCAAGCCCACTATATACTATTTTTATTCTTTATCACTTTTGTATCTGTATTCATCAGGATTATTGTTAATCTACACGTGTACAAATCCTGTACACCTTAGGGTTATGTCTTTCATGTATATATTCCACAGTAAATGAATAAGATATTCATCCAGAGCAATTTACCTCACCTGTCGTGCTTTCCTTTTCTTGGTATCAGAGCCTGTCAGCCTCGCCGCCATGTCGTCGGCAAATGAGTCTCAAGGACAGAACACCTCAGCCACAGCTACCTCTCTAACCTCCGACGCCATTCTTGCGAAGCTTGCCAACAGAGCACATTTCCTTTCCCAGAGTTGCTCGGTCAAGTTGGACCGAACGAATTACAGCATCTGGTTAACCCATGTCTTGCCAGTGATTAAGGGTTACAAACTCGAGGGATTTATCAACGGAACTAAGATCTGTCCTCCTCAATTTCTTCCTGGCAGAGATGTACCGACTGTGAATCCTGCCTTTAAGGATTGGGTGTCAACAGATCAGCTTCTGTTCGGCTGGTTGTTGAACACGATGACTCTAGAAATTTTGGTCGAGATGACCGGAATATCAAGCTCAGCTGGTTTGTGGCTTGCTGCCAAGCAAATCGCAGGAGTGCAGACCAAGTCTCGCCTGTTGATGCTGAGGTCCGAACTCCAACGCACCAGGAAGGGTGCGATGAAGATGACGGATTACCTTTCAAAGTTGAAGAACTTAGCTGACCAGTTAGCACTTGCCGGAAGCCCGATGCCGGTCTCTGACCTGGTGATTCAAGCTCTCGCTAGGCTAGATGGAGATTATAACCCCGTCGTCGTTCAGTTGTCGCAACAAGCAGAAACTCTTACCTGGATTGAGCTGCAGATTTTGTTGCTCACGTTTGAGAGTCGTCTTGAATAGCTTGCTCAGCTTAGTACACTCTCTATTTCTAACAATCACTTTGCTAATCTGGCCAGGACTGATGGAACAACTAGCTTTAGAAATAACAACAACTCTTAGAGAGGCGGGCGCAACCGAGGACGCAGAGGCAGAGCACGCTATGTTCGATCTGCTAATCGCGATGATGGAGTCCCATTGTGCCAACTTTGCATAAGGATAGGCCATACAGTCGAAACATGCTTCCATCGTTTTGACTGATCATTTGTTCCTCCATCAAGCAGAAGCCGTGGTTCTAGCTCTGCTGGAAGGAGAAGCTTCAACACCTCGTCCTTGGATGCAAATAATGTTTACTAGGCCTCTCCTGAAGTGGTTGCTGATGATGCTTGGTACCTAGACAGTGGTGCCACCAGTCACATTACAAATGATGTAGATAAGCTTGAGACATCCACAGACTTAGCTGGTAAGTGTAACATTACGTTGGGAGATGGACATAAACTGCGTGTAACGAAAATTGGATCATCCTCGTTTAGAAATGTCCCTAATAAAGAGGTTACACTAAGAAATATTCTCTATACTCTTGAGATCAAGAAAAATTTATTGAGTGTGCATAAAGTTGCTGTTGATAACAATGCTGATGTGATTTTTAATTCAAAAGGTGTTTATGTGAAGGATCAGGAAACAGGGGAGATTCTATTGTTGGGAAAAACAAGTGATGATGGCATGTACAAGCTATGCAGTGGTAAAGAAGCTAAAGACAGTAGGGAGTTATGCGTGGTTGCTGAGACAGAAACCATACCGATTATTAGTAATAATACTATCTCTAGTGCAATGTTGTGGCACAATAGGCTCGGCCTTCCTAGCAGTAGGATTTTGAATCAAATAGTTATTGATTGTAATCTGGAATCTAAATCAAAGATGAGAAATGAATTATCCTTTTGTGAATCTTGCAGATTTGGAAAGTCTCATTCACTTCCCTTTAAGGTTTCTAATTCCATAGCAGCTAAACCACTTGAATTGATCCATACTGACTTATGGGGTCCTGCCCCTATAGCATCTACAAATGGTTTTCGCTATTATATATTATTTGTGGATGATTATAGTAGGTACTCGTGGGTATATCCTTTGAAAACAAAAGATGAAGCCCTGACCATGTTCATCAACTTTAAGAAATTTGTTGAAAACCAATTTGAGAACAAGATTAAAGTGGTTCAAAGTGATTGGGGTGGTGAATACCGCAATTTTTGTAATCTCTTGGATGAATCAGGAATTCTATTTCGACATTCTTACCCACACACGTCTGCCCAAAATGGTTGGGCTGAGAGAAGACATCGTCACATTGTTGAGATGGGTCTCACCCTTTGGCACAAGCTAAGATGCCTCTGTTTTATTGGTGGGAGGCATTCCATACTGCTTCTGTGTTAATTAATAGACTGCCCACTGATGTATTGAAGGGTTCTTCTCCCTATCTTAAATTGTTTGGAAGAAAACATGATTATAGTAGTTTAAGAACTTTCGAAGCTACTTGTTTTCCCTGCTTAAGACCCTATAATCAACACAAGCTACAATTTAGAACTACTAAATGCGTGTTTGTTGGGTATAGTAATTCTCATAAAGGTTATAAGTGTTTGAGCTCAACTGGCAGAATCTATGTATCTCGTCATGTTACATTCAATGAATCTGATTTTCCTTTCCATACAGGGTTTCTTAACAAACAGAGACCACCTGATGAAGAAATAATTAGCACTGAAGGGTTATTTAGACTTCCTACCCCCACGGTTTTCGCCACTTCTTCAGATGACAGTCAGTCTGGTCGTAATTCTTGCAGCACAGATTCAAGTTCTGCACATAACTCTACTTCCAGCAGTTCTTCTAGAAGTGCTAGAGAGTATAACCAGAGTTACACACAATGTATGCCTGGCACTGATATCTCCTCAACAGATTCAGCAACATCTTCACATTTGCAAGAACCTGAGCCCACTAAACATCACATGATTACTAGAAGCAAAGCAGGTATACATAAACCTCGCTTACCTTATGTTGGTGCTGTTATGACTGATGTTATTGTTCAAAAAGAACCTTATAATGTGAAAGATGCTTTAAAGTCACCTGAGTGGAAAAAAGCCATGTTGAATGAATATAATGCCTTGCTGAAGAATCAGACTTGGAGATTAATACCTAATCCTGGTAATACTAAGGTAGTAGACTGTAAATAGGTGTTTAAACTCAAACCTTCTATGGATGAATCTGTTGTCAGATATAAAGCCCGTTTAGTAGCTAAGGGATTTCAACAAAGCCCTGGGATAGACTTCAATGAGACATTTAGTCCAGTTCTCAAAACATCAACTCTAAGGTTTATTTTGACAGTGGCTGTAAGTTTTAACTGGACTATTAGGCAATTGGATGTTAATAATGCATTCTTGAATGGGGATCTCCAAGAATTTGTACTTATGAGGCAACCAGAAGGATTTGTCTCTTCAAAATATCCAAATCATGTGTGTCTCCTAAAAAAGGCCCTCTATGGTCTCAGACAAGCACCTAGGGCTTGGTTTGACAAGCTAAGAGCTACTTTGACTAGTTGGGGATTCAGTCATTCAAGATGTGATACTTCTCTTTTTTTATCAAACATAAGTCCTTTATTATGTTTGTTCTCATTTATGTGGATGATATAATTGTTACTGGAAGTTCAAATAATGTTTTGGAATTGTTTATCAAACATCTTCATTCTCATTTTTCCCTTAAAGATCTTGGACCACTACACAATTTCCTTGGTATTGAAGTTTATAGAAACAATAGGGGGTTGTATCTCAAGCAGGAAAGGTATATTCTGAATCTGTTAGATAGATTTGGGTTCTCTAAATCAAACCCAGTCTCTACGCCAATGGTGATAAATAAGTATTTTTCGAAAAATATTGGTGTTCCTTTAGAGAATCCGACTGTTTATAGACAAGCTGTGGGTGCACTCCAGTATTTGACTAATACCAGACCAGATATTTTGTTTGCTGTTAATAAATTAAGCCAGTTTCTTTGTGCACCTACTGAGGATCATTGGCAAGCAGTTAAACGAATATTCCGATACCTTAAAGGGACTACTAATTTGTCCTTACTTATTAGACCTAGCAAACATTTAACTTTGCAGGGGTTCTCAGATGCAGATTGGGCTGTATGCCCTGATGATAGACAGTCAATTGGTGGGTATTGTGTTTTTCTTGGGGATTCTCTAATTTCTTGGTCAGCAAAGAAACAAAATGTTGTGGCTCGGTCAAGTGCTGAATCTGAGTACAGATCCTTGGCAAATCTTACAACTGAACTTGCTTGGCTTCAATCTTTATTTGCAGATATTGGTATTTGTCTTAAACACCCCCAATTGCCTGGTGTGATAACTTGAGTGCAACTGCATTAGCTTCAAATCCAGTTTTTCATGCAAGAACAAAACATGTTGAGTTGGATGTTCATTACATTAGAGATCGGGTTCTGGATAAGCTTCTTACTGTCCATTACATTCCATCTTCTCGGCAGATTGCTGATTTGTTTACTAAGGCTTTGTCTCAGTCTAAATTTCTAGAATTTAGAAACAAACTAGGCCTGGTCATTAGTCCCGGTCCTAGTTTGAGGGGGAATGATAAGAATTATCATCAGAGGTCCAAGCATCAGGTGGTCAAGCCCATTACGCTGCAAGTCTAATACCATATAGTCAGATCTGTATCCAAGCCCACTATATACTATTTTTATTCTTTATCACTTTTGTATCTGTATTCATCAGGATTATTGTTAATCTACACGTGTACACTCCTGTACACCTTAGGGTTATGTCTTTCATGTATATATTCCACAGTAAATGAATAAGATATTCATCCAGAGCAATTTACCTCACCTGTCGTGCTTTCCTTTTCTGTTCACAAGTGGAGAGGATGTTTCTATGATTTGAACCAGTAGCCTCCAAGTCACATAGCATTGACCTTGCATTAGGAATAGAGCGCCTTTATTTGAGAGTATTTCATACCACAGGCAGAGAGATTCTTAGGTAGATCAAATGCGGTCTGTAACATCTCAGCCTTGCGTGTGTCAATGAAAAAGAAAAAGAAAGTCAAAAGCTGCTGGAGTGGTAGCAGCTTTAAAAAAATAATAATAAAATCAAAAATCAGAAGCTGAAGGAGGCGTGAGGCAGTGGAAACTAATGTACAGAGCTTTTGACCAAAAAAGAAGAGAGGGAGACAGTGCAGCTTACGTGTCGGAGAATTTCTTACAGGGATGGGAAGATTGTGTGTGGTATTGGACAAGTAAAAAAAGAAAAAAAAAAGAAAAAGAATTGAGAGCTTCGGTGGCAAGGGGTGAGGGGTATTATAAATATCACACCAATTTCACACTCACACACACCACAATCTTTTGAGAGGGAGGAGAGAGAGAGGACGCAAATAAAGTTGAAAGGGAGTATTTTCCAGTCTAAGGCTCTACTTCTAGGATTATTTAGGTAAGTAAAACGACTTATTTTCATTAAACTTCCTTCATGAAAGTTGTT
>JANTPZ010093664.1:0-18231 GCA_025593235.1 Vachellia pachyceras | reverse complement strand
ACGTGCCGAGGGAGTGTTTGAAGTGCGCTGACATTCTGGCCAAAGAAACTTACCTCAGAGACTCTCAGACTGAGTTGATTCCTCATGCTCCTCTTAGTTGCAGGGAGTGCCTTTTGCTTGATCAATCTTTTGTTCGGGTTGTTCATACCCGTTTGAACTAGTTCCTTTCTTTTCTTTTCTTCTCAAGCTTTGCTTGCCCTTGTTATCCAAAAAAAAAATGAATTTAGGGTTTGAGGATTTGGGGGAAATTATTAAATAATGAATGTGGTTCAACTGATGGCATTTGAGGAAATTGGTAAAAAAATTAAAAAGATTTTTTGAAAATAATAATATTAAAATATATATTTTTTAATTTAATTTTATTAAAAAAGTTTAGAGATTAACATCCAAGTCGTCGTTAATTTTTCTTGCTAATTTAAAAATTTAGAGAGGAATATAATATTTATCGCTAAATCCCTCGCTAATTTGAAAAATTAGAGAGGAATATAAAATTCATCGCTAAATTCCTCGCTAATTGAGCATTTTAGAGAGGAATATTTAAGTCGTCGCTAATTTTTCTCGCTAATTTGGATATTAGAGATAAATTTAGTATTCCTCGCTAAATTCCTCGCTAATTGGGCTATTTAGAGAGGAATTTCAAAGTCATCGCTAATTTCCCTCGCTAAACTGTGATTTTCTAGTAGTGAATGATGGTTCTAGAGTTATCCGTTTACTTTTTGAAATCTTGAATTGCTGATCAAGGATAATTCAGCATTTTTTGATATGATTTATTTAAGAGCATAGATGAGTACATAAATAGAGCAAATTAGAGTTACTTAACTACCTAGAATCTAGGAATATCTAATTTAAATTAGAATCTATGAATATCTAATTTAAATTAGATTATAAAATCTAGGAATATCTAATTTGAATCAGATTATAATCTGATTCAAATATCCTAATATTAAGCAAAAAGATTACATAATAAAATAATAAAAAAATCTAAATACAGTCAGATCCTAACTAATAATCATTAAGTTGAGTGCATCCCAGTTGTATGTCATCCAGCACTTTTGATGCAAGTCCCGCTAATTTTTCATGGGTTTTGCTTTCAATTTTTGTGGATAAACTGCATTTGTAATTCACTTACTTTTGTCTGCCTGAATCGATTAAGTTTACAAATTTCAGGTAAAGAATGAATTAGAATCTTATAGAGAACAATGCAAGGTCCTCAGGGAAAGATTGATTTCAAAAGAGAATTCATATTTCAACGAAAAATCTAGGTTTTTCTTATTCTCTTATTTCATTTCCCTGTTTTCCTATGTTTTAATTTTTTTCCTACAATATTATAGTCCTATTTTACCATATGCTTTGTGGAGTTTGGTTTTAGTGCTTCAACTTCATTTTTCTGTCCAATGCTTGTCCTACGCTCAGTTCTTCTTTGGCATAATTTTGTTATGGCCCGTGGTAGCCCATCCGATTACTTTATCCGATGGTGGCATGACTTGCGTTTACTATACTTAATAACAAGGGTCATCGGATCCGTATTTATTCCATGATGCTTCCTTGACAGAATCTCAAAGAACAACTCAGTGTCGTTACAAAAGAAATGGACAATATGATGATCGAATTAGAAGAGCACCGAAATGATGTAACTGATGCGGAACATCAACGTAAAGATCGCTACGATGAGGTAGGGACATTTGGTTGATATTTAGTCTTTCTTTTAAATCTCTTGAGTGAGCGTCAAGAGCTTTTGGTTTTCAGCTGTCGCAAGCAAAGGTCCAAGTAGAGGAGATAAGTAGGAAAATTTCCAGAATGGAAGCCAAAATGCATGGGGTAGGTATTATGTCCATTTTGAGTTGATATGAGCTGAGCATTGGAGACCATTGACGTGTGCTATTGGTATTAATATGAACAGGATGGAGTAAGAAATAACAAGGAAATGACAAAGCTTAGAATGAGGCTTCGGGGAACACAAGCGAAGCTAAACGCTTTCCGTGGAAGATACAAGGAAGCGATCGATGAATCTGGCAAAATGAATAGAAGGTATGAGGAGGGTGCTGGAAAACTGAAGAATCAGCTGGCTTCCAAAGCCATGGAAGTTTTGGCCCTCTAGAAAGAGCTGTCTGCTGCCAGAGCGCCACATCAATTACTTTCATAGTTATCGACTTTGTACAGTCTAGTTGTGCATTGTTTTTTTTTGTTACCCACCCGGTCTTCGTAGCTTCACCCCGACTAATCCGGACTCGACCCGCGTCGCGCACCTGGGAAAGGTGGGAAGGTCTCCCAACGGTGGCTGCTGCATTCACAAGACTCGAACTCGAGACATAGCTTAAGTTGGAACAAGCCGCTTACCATTTAATCCAACCAACTGTTGGTAGTTGTACATTGTTTATGTAATAGTAATACGAAATGTTGGCCCTGAGTAGGAGACTCCATTTTTTGGGCTAGCTTCATTGGTTATATCATATTGCTGTATATCCAAAAGTCTCTAAACAAATTATTGGCTAGGTGAAATGAAACTAATTGAGCTAAGCCTTTGCATAAATGGATTGCTTTCAATCTCCACCTGGCCTTCACGGGGTGGATCTTGACGGGTGAGGGTACTCTCTTGTAATCTATGATGCTTATTTTGCAATGAATTCCGGTACTTATTCAAAAAAAAAAATCCATGCCGACCGTACTCATCACTTTGGACTAGGAAAATTAAAGGTAGATGGTTCCATATTTCATTTATGTTTTTTTAAAAAATAAGCCAGTATAAAATAAATTCATACAGCTCGGTGTTCATTCATTTGGACAATTCAAATTAGAAATTATTAATGATACCTAAGGGACTGGAAATTTTCAAATTTTGAAAAGGGATTAGACTATGTTTCTTGGCTAAAATTAAAGAACAAACAATCTGAGAAGTAAATTTCTTTCAACACACACCTTAAAAGTATTGCATACTTACCCTCCTTTCAATAGATTGGGCTTAGGTCTAACTGCCCTCAGTAACTGTGGGAGTGCAGAGTTTTCTTCCTTTTTATAGGCATAAATATTGTTTTTATTGAAAGTAATTTTGTTTGAGGCACTATTGATATTACATGTAAGTGTCTGTCTAGTGTAAAATTTTGTTTGTTCAAGTTTTCAATTCAATCACTTCACATTAAAAAAATTGCGCAGGAAGTAAAGAAACATGATGAATGTGCGTAACGAACTTGGAAAAATCGTATGAAAGCATGCAAATTAAGTCTCAAAACTGGCGTAAATTGAGGGAAATCATGTGATCAGGTAAAGTAAAGTAGAAAGATGATGACCAGATCTTAATTCTATACACGATTTTGTAAGGAAAAAAGGGCAATTCAAAGAAGACCCTATATCTACATACAAGGAAAACGACCTGGGAGTAAGTCGGTGGATACAAATTATGAAACAAATTAAAGACAAGATATATGAGTGACCTGAATTGATTAAAGTTAAGATTATTCGGTAAATAATGAGGAAGAATCAATGCCAACATGCATGCACACTGACTCAGGCAGGCATATGTGTAAATGGTCCTCTTTTGTTTCCTTCTTTTCATGCACTCATTCTTTGGGTAATTAAGAAAAGTCCATTTAAATTATGCGGTCAACATTTGAGATTACAAAGAGAAGCTTCTACATTTGCAATGATTGCTCGCTTGCTTGTTTGAAATTACTCCTTTTCTCTTTTATTTGTTTAATGTTTGATTTTATTTTTAATCCTTTTCCTCCCTATCCTTTAAGGGTGGAAAACGCATACTCTACGATGCACGGACGACTTTAAGGATTCGGTGGAAATGCAATTGCACCCCACAATTCACAACACCACGTCACGCTCATGTATGCATATGAGATATTAACAGTCACTTATGCTATGTTTGGTATGGTGGAACTGGGATGTGGAATTAGAAATAGAATTCATTTCCTATGTTTGGTATGGTAGAATTGGGGTGGAATTGGAAATGGAAATAGAAATTAAATTCAAAATGGGTAGAAACGAATATAGTGTCTATCCTTAACAGTCACTTAGCTATTTCCGAAATGATTAAAGAGATTCAATACATTATTTAAAGTATTTATAATTATCGTTTTTCTCTAAACTAATATGCTTAACTTGTATATTGATATATACTTCAATAATATATAAATAAATACTTTTAAATAATATATTTAACTTTCTTAATTTTAAAAAAAAAGAGTTAACTAACCCTTACGTAATTTATATACATTACAGCATGGGAAAAAGTGACAGGAGCAGAGGAATAAGGGTGGGGTTGGTTTTCGGGCAACCCAAACCCATGCAGTGTCCCGAAGCAAAGCACAAGTTCATTAAATTCATAATCAGACCCCACCATGCAAATCTCTCACACACACTTTTTCTTGTTGAGTAAATCATCATGGCATCGAATTACCTTTTTAATTACCTTGATAAGCTACAAATCATGTCATTTTATTTTATTTTTTTGAAAAAAAGTTTGGATGATGACAATGTTCCAAAACTACAAGTGTTTGGTTGTGACTTGTGTTAATAACTGGCAAAGTCACCTTACTTAAAGGTCAAAAATGATTGGGAAAGGGAACATATCCATTCATCCATATAATTTTTGTCCTCTTCAGTGCATGCATCAATTACACACACACACACACACACACATCCACTGCTATTAACTCTCCATTACTTATGTACGTACATGCCCTTTATTTAATTTTACACCATTAATCTGTATTTACTGGTCCTACTTAATTATATCATGAAAGGACACGCGGGTAACTCCCTCCTTGGTTCAATTCCTCAATGATTGTTTGGTGCTTTCCTCAGAGTTCTCTTTTTAAATTCCATCTTTCCCATTTACATTGTTTGTGTGTGTGTGTGTGTGTGATAACTCGCTGAAGTAGAACACAGAATGGAAAGGGGGAGAGAGAGGAGAGAGGAGAGAACGAGAGAGGATAGAAGAAAAAATAACCGTGTTTGAATTCTTCAATCATCATGTTTGTCTCATAAAATGAACCCCACTGTGCTATTTAATATATCCCTTTAATCACTCATCAGAAATTCTTACAAGTGATGGGAATTTATTTACATTACATATATAAGCCATTGGCTTAAGTTATGTTTGTCTCATCAAATAGTGCATGAAAACAATTAATACGTGTGGTTCCCTTTTCGCTTGGCAGAAGAAAACAGTGCGTAGTACTTTGTAACATTGGTAAAAAAATCTAACATGAATTGACAATGGATGAACGGTAAATATATATTGATTTGAATTAATGAACGAATGATTGATGAAATTTAAGTTTAAGAAGAAAACAGAGTATGCTTTATTTCCGAGGATATATATATATATATATATATGTAGATGAGTGTCCACTTACACTGAATTACATTGCAATATGCTATGTGGCATGCAATTTCAAAGTCAAGGCTTTTGGTTGGTCCGTTTTCATATTAAGTTCTGGAATTGGTAGCCTCCATCAACGAAAATGCCTCCATCTCATTATAAAACATAATTGTTATTATTACAAGTCCAACTGCTTCATTGATTCTTCCTCAATTCCTTGTTGTCTTTTCTTTTTTTTGGGGGGGGGGGGGTTAGGTATAATTGCTTTCTATGTTATAATAACCAAAACCATTTTTATCATGTTATCCACCATATATCAACCATTATTCCTTAGGTTCGTGTATCTGATCCATTTTCCCTAGCTAGCTTAAGCAGCAACGTGAACTTTGTTTATTGATGGTTAATTATTTTCTCCCTCCGTTCCATTATATAAGATACGAAGTTAGCTAGGTATGATATGCTTCCTTTTATAAGAATCACTTGAAAATTCCCTCGACTTTTTTGTTGATTTCCCATTTTACCTCCATTCAATTACGTGTGTATATGATTGTATTTAATTGTTCTCTCTTTGCCACACATTCTCTTTCTTCCATGAAAATGAAGGTATTTTAGTGAAAAAAAATTACACTTTTTGCATCTTTAGTGTTTTCAGCTAATTTTAACTGATTTTTTAAACGTGATTTGATTATTTTTTTTGTTATAAAAAGTAACAGAGTGAGTGAGTGCTAAACTAGAGATTAGTTAAGTAAGTAAACCCACCTTTGATTAGCAGCCCTGTGGTTAATGCCTACTTTTGATGAGAAAGATAGATGATTCTATATGATTAACGACAATACAAAAGACACACGCATGTACACACGCTCCTAGTTATTCGCCTGTAGTATTATTCGCTAGCAAATTCAGTGGATAGATAACCTAATAATACCTCCCAAAAGAGCAGACAAAAGGTCTCTTTATTACTATTATGATATTCAGTTGTGGACTCATGACATTGGCTCAAGGTATGCAAACTATTTTTTATAAGATAAGTGAGACTTATTCTTAATATATTTTGAAAAGAATTTAAGCAAAAATTTAGTATATTTAAAATTGGCAAATGATCAGTGTTGCAAAATAAACCACAGAATACTAATATATACCTTATTTTCTGTAAGTCAGGATCCGTCAGTGATGATATTCAAGGATTCAATGAACTAAAAGCACTCCATTTTCATCAATATTATAAATAATGATGTGTAACCTTTAATTAATGTATTCGGTGATTAGAAAGGCTTTGAATGTAAGAAAACTGTGGATTTTTGAAATTGTGAAATGCGTGATTGGGTAAATTGTGGGATGGTAATACTTTAGTTTTGAATGGATTAATTAAGAGATTGTGTCGGAAATGAGGGCAAATACACTTAATAAACTTTTTGGGCGCCGAAAAGGTTGAGATTAATAGAAGAAAGAAAGATCAATTTGGATTAAGACATGAGAGAGAGAGAGAGATGATATAGGTTTGATATCTTGAAGAATTAATTGCGTTGACAGGATAATAGAGATTGTGCCACCTTCGATTACGTACGTTCTCATGTTAAATGCGTGAGTTAGTTCTTATTTTAATTAATAAGCAACTCATGAGCGTATTTAATTTGTATTGATCTGCCGGTTTCACATTAGTTTGTATGTTCATTTAAAATTTGTTGGATTATTTTTTAAAATGAAAAAATATGATTTTTCAAAGGAAAATATGTCATCTTTTAAGAAGTTGTATCCTTATAACTTAATTAATTTATTTGAAGGGGTGTGTAGGGGGTTGCAGGAACTCTTTATGGAAAAATCATTATGGTTGTAACTTTTAATTGAAGAGATATTGTTTCCAAAAGGTACAACTTCAAGACATCTCTCAATACTCTATAAATACCCTCCCCATCTTCCCATTTGGATACAATTTTCTTCACAACAAGATCAAACTCATTATCTTTCTCTTTGAGTTCACACTTAGAAAAAAACCAAATTATCACTTTGTAAAAGTTTTTGTTTTCTTGACTTAAGTGTTGGGAGTGCAATCCATACTCAATGGTCTCTATTATTGTATCTTGCAGGAAATTCGCCGGTTAACCCAACTGCACCTTATAATATATGAATATCTGGGGTGAATTACGCTAAAAGAAAAGTGTTGTCCACGCCTTGGAGGCATTGTGCACAACTTTCCTTTTCATCTTCATCTCTTCTTCTTATACTCTTCAAAGAACCGTTCCCATCGATATCGTCAACAAAATTCAATACTAAAAGTCTGAAATTTTGTCCTAACAAGTTTCGAATTATTTTTTAGGTCCTTAAGAAATTTTCTTTTGGAGTAGATTTCAAGTTGCTTTGCTTCGAAGATAGTTAATATCCTCTTCAATTCCAAGTGTAGAATCCTCTTAACTAGTTAGCAGAGGCAAACAGAAAATGATAATTTTTTTAAAAAAATATCTCTGCCATTCAATTAATGATTAAAATTTAATTAACGTGCACGGATAAAAATGCCTCCATAAATATAGGCGCTATAAAAAAAAATCAACATACAAAATAAGAGTGGGAATGAAAACTTGTATTTGAAGCTAGATCAAAATCCTTAAAAAAACTTTATATATAAAAAGGTAGATACGTTAAAATAGGTTAGTGAGTTAAATGTAATAATTTAAAAATAAAAAAAACAAAAGCATGCATGATTTATCATTGACATATACCCCTATTATAGATTTCGTGATAACGATCTGTTTGAAAAATGAAAAAGTTATATATAGACCAGATTAGCAATACATCAAATCAATATATCACGATTTAAAATTCTTTTTATATTATTTAAAAATAGCTATTATTATGAAAATGTGGACCATAGACATGTCCCTTTATATTAGATGTATGAAGCTATTTGTCTAACATGATTTATAGTTTACAAGATAAATATATTAGAAAAATTTTATCTTGTAGATATATTTTTCACATTTATTTTAATATTTTATTATGTATTTTTTATTACGCACATTATATTAATGATTATGTCATGTGTTTTTTTTTTGCCCAGGATGAGTGCCGAAATGTATGCTTCACATCACAACAAATCAAATCATTGATCCATATCTTTTTTATTTTTTGCCAACAAATCATCAATCCATATATACACACAAATAAAAAGGTAACGCAAATATGTTTTTAATCATTCAAAACGTAAAAAGGTCTCATGGAAAGACATCTCACAAAATCATCAGATACTACGTTCTTAATTATTCCTAGGTTTTTTAATATTAGAATTTCACTCTGTTTGGTTCAGTGGTTTTTTCATCTTTTTTTTTACGTTGCATGTAAATTGAGATAAAACTTTTTTTGAGTCCGTTTGGTAAAGCGGTGGAGAAGTACTTATGGGCTTATTCACACAAGTCGAGGTAAATATGTGAAGGAGATTGTCTCGTTTTGCGGAAAAACACTGTTGAACGTGCTTATGGGTATAAGTAACGCTTTGCCAACCAAGCACTTTATATAATTACCTCGACTTGTGTAAAAGTACTTTTACACCGTTTTATCAAACATTCTGGACTCATTTCATTTTGACAGCTCTACAAATTAAGCTGAGTAGTGACTATTAATTAAAGTTATTACGTATCATGCCACTTAGTAAACATTTTAAAATAAAGAAAAAACTATATCGAGTGAAGAAAAATGAAAATGAAATTCAATTCATTGAAAAGACAAGAGTATCCAAAAGACAGCGGGGCACGCAAGGTTTTAACCTCAACGAGGAAAATGCTATTAGAAAATAATGTTGCAGTCTACATTCAATGTGCGAAAAAGATGAACGAATCTTTTCTTTTCTTTTCTTTTTTGTCAATAATAAAACGCCAATATATTTACGTTCGAGGATGGCGGAACTGAATTTTGGAAGAGAAATTCAAATGAGAATAAAATTACCCCTACTCTTAATTACCAAAATGGCCCTGATGAATTTCATAATGGCCTGAAGAGATACGGTGTAGCGAGTCCGTTGTGGTTGAATCGAATTCAATGGTTCATAAAATAAAGACAAAGCCTCCATTCACAGATGAATCCTCCCAGCAGACTCTATTAACCTCTCTTCCACTTCCCCTTCCTCAAACACAAGCTCTTCTTTCTTCTGCTATGCTCTTTCCGTTTCTTTATCTTTATGATCATAAAGCCTCAGACACCAGAAAATGCACAAAGGTAAGCTGTTTGGGTTGAAAGGGACGATAACTTTGGTGGTTCTGGGCATTACGCTGGTGGTTCTGCCGCTGCTGCTGCCACCGTTACCTCCGCCGCCGATGATACTGATGGTGGTGCCTCTTCTCATAATGTCGTTGCTGGTGAGCCTCTCGCCTTCTCCCGTTCACCTTACCCTGATGTGATCAATCATCCTATCTGATACAACTCCCTCCCTCGCTCCCCCTCTCTCAAGATTCAAGCTACCTTGCATGCACAAGATGACAAGATACGAGTTCGGTCCGGGTCTTCTAATTTTTCGTGTCGTTGTGGAATGTCTTAGGAGTTGCCCGGTTTCGTTTTTATTTTTTTGTTCTTTTGTGTAAGATTGTAAAAAATGGTGGTTTCAGTGCAGATTCATATGAGTCTCTCTTCTCTTCGATTCTGCTGTAGAATAACTCATTCTCATGTGCCTGAACAATGTGATAGGGCTGGTAGCCGTATATAGCAGAGCAATGTAGGTAGTTTTATGAGAAGGAAACCCGTTTATCTAGCAAGTTGCATATAGATTAGAATAATCGTTTTGCTGACGAAGGTCATGTTGTTTAATTGTGAAGCTAAGAGATTGCATTAAATAAGAAAGAGTAAGATGGCAGAGAAGCGAAGAGAAACAAGTACGAAAGAGGAGTTTGGAGAGTACGGTTATAAGCGGATGATGAAGAATTGAATAAAGAACAAAGTCTGAGAAGGAGGAGGCCCAGAGAGAGAGAGAGAGAGAGGAAGAAGGGAGTACTAAGCTAACTGACTTTTGTTGTTCCATATAATAAATTCTTTCTTTTGTGAGTTTGGAAGAAAATGTGTTGGAGAAGAGATTTTCAACGCCGACAAATTAAAAGGACACGTCGAGGGAACAAGTTACACCAGGATGCCTTGTTTTGTTTTCCAAGGAAAGGAAAGGAAGAAAAAGAGAGAGAGAGTTTACGAACCGTGGGCGACATATAAGCAAAAGTAGATTCATCTGTATCTGTATCTGTATCTACAATCTCTACATCATAATGATAAAGAAAAAAAAGAACCCATTAGCGCCGACTCATTAATTCCGGTGATTTTCCTTCCACTCCTCCTCCTCCTCCTCCTCCTCTAAAAGCTACCACTCTCAGTGAACTGCTCAAATATCCAACAGAACAGACACTCTCTGTCGGCCTGTTTGTTATATAAAACTTCTTACCTCGTATTTTTTTTTTTACAGGAGGGAGGCATATTGGAGAGGTTCATGGTTGTGTTGGGTGCAAAAGCATGGTCCAAGAGTTTGGTATGGAATAGAAAAAGGAAGGGGGGTTGATAAAGGAGGGAAAGCACTCAGAGAGGTGACTGCTATGATAAAAAAGGAGGAGAGCATGCGACGAGACGGGCCTTCAAACAAGCCACATCCGCATTGGACCACCGAAGGCCCTTCCACATCATCATCATCATCATCATCATCAATTCATCATCGTCATACATACAATTTAGGGAGAATTACCCTCAGGTCCCAAGCAAGGCAATTAATTACAAAATGATCCCAAATATTAGCCTAAATACAAAAATGGTCCCAAACATTCACAAAATTACAAAATGGTCCCAGGAATAGTTGCTCAGGTTGTAAATGAAAGCTGCTGATGTTGTAAATGAAGGTTGCTGATGTTGTTTTTTTTCATTTACAAAAATGAGGAAGAGAGGAAGTTTCCACGCAATTCCGAGAAAGTGAAAAATTTTCGTACTTTCCGACCAAAGAAGGCCAGAAACGAACGAGCACTGTTTTTTGAGCAGATGGATGAATTTTAAAAAATTAACCAAATATTTAGAATTCGCAATAAAAAATGAGCAAGAGAGGAATTTCCACGCAATTCCGAGAAAGTGAAAAATTTTCGTACTTTCCGACCAAAGAAGGCCAGAAACGAACGAGCACTGTTTTTTGAGCAGATGGATGAATTTTAAAAAATTAACCAAATATTTAGAATTCGCAATAAAAAATGAGCAAGAGAGGAATTTCCACGCAATTCCGAGAAAGTGAAAAATTTTCGTACTTTCCGACCAAAGAAGGCCAGAAACGAACGAGCACTGTTTTTTGAGCAGATGGATGAATTTTAAAAAATTAACCAAATATTTAGAATTCGCAATAAAAAATGAGCAAGAGAGGAATTTCCACGCAATTCCGAGAAAGTGAAAAATTTTCGTACTTTCCGACCAAAGAAGGCCAGAAACGAACGAGCACTGTTTTTTGAGCAGATGGATGAATTTTAAAAAATTAACCAAATATTTAGAATTCGCAATAAAAAATGAGCAAGAGAGGAATTTCCACGCAATTCCGAGAAAGTGAAAAATTTTCGTACTTTCAACCAAAGAAGGCCAGAAAAGAACGGGCGCTGTTTTTGGAGAAGATGGATGTATTTTCAAAAACTAACCAAATATCTATAATCAACATTCAAAAATGAGTAAGAGAGGAAGTTTCCACGCAATTCCGAGATAGTGAAAAATTTTCGTACTTTCCGACCAAAGAAGGTCAGAAACGAACGGGCACCGTTTTTGGAGCAGATGGATGAATTGTCAAAAACTAACCAAATATCTAGAATCAACATTCAAAAATGAGCAAGAGAGGAAGTTTCCACGCAATTCCGAGACAGTGAAAAATGTTGGTACTTTCGGACCAAGGAAGGCCAGAAACGAACGGTCACCGTTTTTAGAGCAGATGGATGAATTTTCAAAAATTAACCAAATATCTAGAATCAGCATACAAAAATGAGCTAGAGAGGAAGTTTCCACGCAATTCCGAGAAAGTGAAAAATTTGTGTACTTTCGACAAAAGAAGGCCAGAAACGAACGGGCGCCGTTTTTGGAGCAGATGGATGAATTGTCAAAAACTAACCAAATATCTAGAATCAGCATTCAAAAATGAGTAAGAAAGGAAGTTTCCACGCAATTCCGAGACAGTGAAAAATTTTCGTAATTTTCCGACCAGAGAAGGCTAGAAACGAACGAGCGCCATTTTTGGAGTAGAAGGATGAATTATTAAAAACTAACCAAATATCTTGAATCAGCATTCAATAATGAGCAAGAGAGGAAGCTTCCACGCAATTCCGAGACAGTGAAAAATGTTCGTACTTTCCGATCAAAGAAGGCCAGAAACGAACGGGCGCCGTTTTTAGAGCAGATGGATGAATTTTAAAAAATTAACCAAATATTTAGAATCTTCATTCAAAAATGAGTAAGAGAGGAATTTCCACGCAATTCCGAGAAAGTGAAAAATTTTTGTACTTTCGACCACAGAAGGCTAGAAACGAACGGGCGCCGTTTTTGGAGAGGATGGATGTATATTCAAAAACTAACCAAATATCTATAATCAGAATTCAAAAATGAGTAAGAGAGGAAGTTTCCACGTAATTCCGAGACAGCGAAAAATTTTCGTACTTTTTGACCAAGAAAGGCCAGAAACGAACGGGCTCCGTTTTTTGAGCAGATGGATGAATTTTCAAAAACTAACCAAATATCTATAATCAGCATTCAAAAATGAGTACGAGAGGAAGTTTTCACGCAATTTCGAGACAGTGAAAAATTTTCGTTCTTTCCGACCAAGGAAGGCCAGAAACGAACGGGCACCGTTTTTGGAGCAGATGGATGAATTTTCAAAAACAAACAAAATATCTATAATCAGCATTCAAAAATGAGTAAGAGAGGAAGTTTCCACCCAATTTCGAGATAGTGAAAAATTTTCGTACTTTCCGACCAAAGAAGGTCAGAAACATACGAGCACCGTTTTTGGAGCAGATTGATGAATTGTCAAAAACTAACCAAATATCTAGAATCAGCATTCAAAAATGACCAAAAGAGGAAGTTTCCACGCAATTCCGAGACATTGAAAAATTTTCGTACTTTCCGACCAAAGAAGGCCAGAAACGAACAGGCGCCTTTTTGGAGTAGATGGATAAATTGTCAAAAACTAACCAAATATCTAGAATCAGCATTCAAAAATGAGCAAGAGAGGAAGTTTCCACGCAATTCTGAGACATTGAAAAATGTTCGTACTTTCCGACCAAACATGGCCAGAAACGAACGGGCGCCGTTTTTAGAGCAGATGGATGAATTTTCAAACTAACCAAATATCTAGAATCATCATTAAAAAATGAGGAAGAGAGGAAGTTTCCATGCATTTCCGAGAAAGTGAAAAATTTTCGTGCTTTCCAACAAAAGAAGGCCAGAAACGAACAGGCGCCGTTATTTGGGCAGATGGATGAATTTTGAAAAATTAATCAAATATTCAGAATCCGCATTAAAAAATGAGCAAGAGAGGAATTTCCACGCAATTCCGAGAAAGTGAAAAATTTTCGTACTTTCGACCAAAGAAGGCCAGAAACGAACGGGCTCCATTTTTGGAGAACATGGATGTATTTTCAAAAACTAACCAAATATCTATAATTAGCATTCAAAAATGAGTAAGAGATGATGTTTCCATGCAATTCCGAGACAGCGAAAAATTTTCGTACTTTCCGACCAAAGAAGGCCAGAAACAAACGGGCGCCGTTTTTAAAGCACATGGATGAATTTTCAAAAACTAACCAAATGTCTAGAATCAGCATTCAAAAACGAGTAAGAGAGGATGTTTCCACACAATTCCGAGACAATGAAAATTTTTGTACTTTCCGACCAAAGAAGGCCAGAAATGAACGGGCGCCGTTTTTAAAGCACATGGATGAATTTTCAAAAACTAGCCAAATATCTAGAATCAGCATTCAAAAACGAGTAAGAGAGGAAGCTTCCATGCAATTCCGAGAAAGTGAAAAATTTTCGTACTTCCGGACGAAAGAAGGACAGAAACGAACGGGCGCTGTTTTTGGAGCAGATGGATGAATTTTCAAAAACTAACCAAATATCTAGAATCAGCATTCAAAAATGTGTAAGAGAGGAAGTTTCCACGCAATTACGAGACAGTGAAAAATTTTCGTACTTTCTGACCAAAGAAGGCCAGAAACGAACGGGCGCCGTTTTTGGAGCAGATGGATGAATTTTTGAAAAATAACCAAATATCTAGAATCAGCATTGAAAAATGAGTAAGAGAGGAAGCTTCCACGCAATTCCGAGACAGTGAAAATTTTTCGTACTTTCCGACCAAAGTAGGCCAGAAATGAACGGGCGTCGTTCTTGAGCAGATGTATGAATTTTCGAAAACTAACCAAATATCTAGAATCAGCATTCAAAAATGAGTAAGAGAGGAAGTTTCCACGCAATTCCAAGACAGTGAAAAATTTTTGTACTTTTCGACCAAAGAATGCCAGAAACGAACGGGCGCCATTTTTAAAGCACATGGATGAATTTTAAAAAACTAACCAAATATCTAGAATCAGCATTCAAAAATGAGTAAGAGAGGAAGTTTCCACGCAATTCCGAGACAATGAAAATTTTCGTACTTTCCGACCAAAGAGGGCCAGAAACGAACTTGCGCCGTTTTTAAAGCACATGGATGAATTTTCAAAAACTAACCAAATATCTAGAATCAGCATTCAAAAATGAGTAAGAGAGGAAGTTTGCACGCAATTCCGAGACAATGAAAATTTTCGTACTTTCCGACCAAAGAGGGCCAGAAACGAACGGGCGCCGTTTTTAAAGCACATGGATGAATTTTCAAAAACTAACCAAATATCTAGAATCAGCATTCAAAAATGAGTAAGAGATGAAGTTTGCACGCAATTCCGAGACAGTGAAAAATTTTCGTACTTCCGGAGGAAAGAAGGCCAGAAACGAACGGGCGCTGTTTTTGGAGCAGATGGATGAATTTTCAAAAACTAACCAAATATCTAGAATCAGCATTCAAAAATAAGTAAGAGAGGAAGTTTCCACGCAATTCTGAGACAGTGAAAAATTTTCGTACTTTCCGACCAAAGAAGACCAGAAATGAACGGGCGCCGTTTTTATTGCATATAGATGAATTTTTAAAAACTAACCAAATAACTAGAATCAGCATTCAAAAATGAGTAAGAGAGGAAGTTTCCACGCAATTCTGAGACAGTGAAAAATTTTCGTACTTTCCGACCAAAGAAGGCCAGAAACGAACGGGTGCCGTTTTCGAGCAGATGGATGAATTTTCAAAAACTAACCAAATATCTAGAATTGGCATTCAAAAATGATTAAGAGAGGAAGTTTCCACGCAATTCCGAGACAGTGAAAAATTTTCGTACTTTCCGACCAAAAAAGGTCAGAAATGGACGGGCGCCCTTTTTAAAGCACATGGATGAATTTTCAAAAACTAACCAAACATCTAGAATCCGCATTCAAAAATGAGTAAGAGAGGAAGTTTCCACGCAATTCTGAGAGAGTCAAAAAATTTCATACTTTCCGACCAAAGAAGGCCAGAAACGGTCGAACTCCATTTTTGAAGTAAATAGATGAATTTTCAAAAACTAACCAAACATCTAGAATCCTCATTCAAAAATGAGTAAGGGGGGAAGTCTCCACGCAATTCCGAGACAGTGATAAATTTTCGTACTTTCCGATCAAAGAAGGTCAGAAACGGACGAGCGATGAGCTAATGAGCATGAAAGAAATGAGAGAGAATATGATTAATTGAGGGTATAAATGATAAAAGTGAATTATATTTATAGATAAACAAAAATTATTGGTTATATAAAGAATCATCCCACTTGGAGGAAATGTTGACGGAGAGTAAAATCCAACGCAGATTGGAAAAGTAAACAAACAAAAAGTATTTTCTTTGCCCACAAGAAACGGAGCCAACCGGCTTATAAATAAGAGCAGCCCAGCCCCATCTGATCTGGACACCGCACCTCATTCCATTTCCCTAATTACTCTTCGGATTGTTATCTTTGCGGAGCAAAGACCATCTTAGTCTTCTGCTCTTGGCTCCTCCTCTGTTATGGCTAATCAACTTGAATCTTCAGATTCGTAAGTTTTGCCCTCTAGATATCGCCAGATCTCCGGTTTCGTTTGCTGCCGGATTCTTCTTTTTATTATTCTCTTGTAGATTTCAATTTAGATACTTCCAATTTACTGGGTTTCTATTTTTCCGTGGGGATCTTCTAGTAAGGGAACGAAAAGAGACTTCAGCACAGCGATCTTGGAACGCAAGAAGGCGCCAAATCGGCTAGTTGTTGATGAGGCCGTTAACGATGATAACTCGGTGGTAGCTCTTCACCCTGAGACCATGGAAAAGCTCCAGCTTTTTCGTGGCGACACGATCCTAATCAAAGTAATGCTCGAACAATTCTGACATTTTGTAGGTTAATTCTAGAACTACAATATGCGGGTTTGTTACAGCGTAAATTTGCTGTGAGCAATTAAAATTCATATATCTAAGTGCGGTTGCAAGGGACTCAGTTTCATGGGTTGTCATAGAATGCTTTATATGTTTGCACTGATAGTATTGGATTTTTTGGGAGTTTAAATTCTGATAATTCGTTCGCAGAAATCTAGCACTAATTGACGCAGCATTCTAAAGCACTTTTGCTGCTGTCGTGAATAATGAAAATTTTTCCCCATTTAATTATTTATGCTTCGCTTACAGGGAAAGAAAAGGAAAGATACCATCTGTATCGCACTTGCTGACGACACATGCGATGAGCCAAAAATAAGGATGAACAAGGTTGTTAGAAACAACCTTAGGGTCAGGCTGGGAGATGTTGTTTCCGTGCACCAATGTGCTGATGTCAAATATGGAAAGCGAGTCCATATTCTTCCAGTGGATGACACAATCGAAGGCGTAACTGGGAATCTATTTGATGCATATCTAAAACGTAAGTTACCATGTCTTTTTGTTTACAACTATGGATTTTATCTGTATTGGATACCTCAATAATACTTTTAATCATCCAAGGCATTTTGTTGGATCAGGCTGCTAAAATGGGAGATTTTCATTGTTTTTCTGGTTACTTTTTTTGGGCAATAACTCCCTTTATAACTTGTGATTCAGTTAAGTTCTAATGCATATCATTTAGAATCTAGCCCATTCAGTCATTGAATTTGTTCTCTGGAAAGTGACCGTTTGATTTCTCAAGCATTATTCATGACCATGTGATTTGAAATGTACTTCTGTCTCTTGAATTGTTAGATTGCATCTATAGGTAGGAGCATATTCATTCTGGAAGCGTCTTGGTGGTCTGTGTGTCCCGGGGGGGTATTTCTCCACTCTGCATTGGTTTCTTTAATGACTGTCTTGGGAAAATTGTTGATTGTTGATTTATTCATGTAGTGGGAACTAGTGCACTTTTAAGATCTTTTATTTCATTGGCATATGCAATTGTTGCTTTTAATTCATATAATGAATTCCAGCTCTTCACTTTTGCAGCTTATTTTCTGGAGGCATACCGCCCAGTGAGGAAGGGTGACTTCTTCCTTGTTAGAGGGGGGATGAGAAGTGTAGAATTCAAGGTTATTGAAACTGACCCTTCTGAGTATTGTGTTGTTGCCCCGGACACTGAGATTTTCTGTGATGGAGAACCTGTGAAAAGAGAAGATGAGAATAGGTTAGATGAGGTTGGTTATGATGATGTAGGTGGTGTCAGAAAACAGATGGCTCAAATTCGGGAACTAGTAGAATTGCCATTGAGGCATCCTCAGTTATTCAAGTCTATTGGTGTTAAGCCACCAAAGGGAATTTTGCTGTACGGGCCTCCTGGGTCTGGTAAGACTTTGATTGCTCGTGCAGTTGCCAATGAAACTGGTGCCTTCTTCTTCTG
>JANTPZ010093663.1:0-10833 GCA_025593235.1 Vachellia pachyceras | reverse complement strand
CTTCTCTTTCTTCTTTCCTACTTTTTATTTTTTCTCTTTCCTCTTTTCTACCCACTTTTTCTCGGAAAAGCTAATAAATTCCTAAACATAAATCGCTTATCAAACCTAGATTTTGACTCATAATCTGTAAAAGTTATTTTCCAAAATCTATTCTCCAAAACCTAGATTTTAACTCGAAATCTGTAAAAGTTATTTTCAAAATAGCTTTCAAACAAGGCCTTAACTATTGACATAATTTAATTAATTCTAAATTTTACTTTACGCCTCCCACGCTAACTGAAATAATTAGACTGAGTTAATGTCATACTTCAAAAAATTCTGGGAAAAATATTTGAAACTAGTGATGAGTAGGAAGTTTTAATATTTTCTCTATTACTATTTATAAGATAACTTTGAGGGTATAGTTTTGTTCATATAAAAAAATTGTGCATGTGTATATCTGAGAAATATTTAATCCTTATCTAAAACATTTATTATAACTTTTCAGCCATTCCTTTATTTAAAAAACAGTGATATAATACTATTAATGAATGAGCCAATTTGATCAATTTTTTTTACATAAGTGTATAATTAAAAAAAATTCTACCTTTTTTATTCAGATTATTAATAACAAATGCAATCACCAGAAACATCGCATAAAACTCTGTTTGTAGGTGGTGAACTTTTGTTTACAACAAATTACATGGTTAATGTTATTAGTTTTGTTCTATAGAAACAAATTTATTTGTGGTTTGACCCTTGTGGAATAGGTGGCGTAAAACTGTTGAAGAAGCGTTTTATTGAGATGTGGACTTCCATTTTTTTATACAACCAAATTGATTTTTTTTAGTGCACCCATGTATGTAAAGTTGCAAGTCCTCGTTTTGTTCCCAATATAATTGTGCATCTTTTGGATGATTACGGTGATTTTGGAATTATGAATAAGGACAAGGGTAAAAGTAAAGGTAAGGGTAAAGCATTGTGGAACCTTGTAAAAAATACAAAGATTCAATTAAAATACTGGTGAGGTTGATCACACCAATGATGATAACACTAATAAGGTATTTTTGTCAAATGTACCATTCTCTTCAACACATATAAATCATGTATGTAACAGGATTTGAAATCATATTATACATACTTTAAGATTTAAATAATTATGTACCGTTCGTAATACTTCGACCATTTTACTTTTCAATTGTATGTAATATAAATATATTTTCTTGCATTTCAATTTTATCATTTCATTTCTGGCTAATTTTATTAAAAAAATAAATTAATTATATGTATTAATGACATTCATGCCATTTTAAGTAATTTTTATCTAAAAGTCACTTCTCTAACATTTATCTAAATATAAATGTATTCTAAAAAAATCAATTTAACCAACCGTTTAAGAAAACGTAACTACATTTTTTTCTCTGACTTATCTAAACATAAGTTTTATCCCTTTTATTAAACGTCATTTTCATTTTTCACAAATCATTTGTCCAATAGTCGTTCTTCCCGTGGATTT
This sequence comes from Vachellia pachyceras, assembly GCA_025593235.1. NCBI lineage: Eukaryota > Viridiplantae > Streptophyta > Magnoliopsida > Fabales > Fabaceae > Vachellia > Vachellia pachyceras. The sequence continues at coordinate 9,338 of JANTPZ010093663.1, read as the reverse complement.
TTCATACACACGCAAAGTTGTTGTTCGGTGGATTTGACTAGGTGCCGTTGATAATTCGCAACTTGGTCCCACTTTCGAAAGGTAAGACGACGTGCAATGACAAAGCGGCAGTGCAACATGGGAAAGCTTCCTTAGAAAGAGGAATAAAAGACTGAAACAAAAGCGATGATTAAATGTGAGAGAGGCAGTTGTTCATCTCTGAATCTGAACCCCTTGTTCGAGGAGAAAGCAAGTCTCTGCTAATTCTGAAGCTGCTATTTTTGAGATCTTTTCTTGTGAAAGCAGGCTATTTCTTCTCTTTTGCACTTGCTTTATCCCATGGATCCATCATCCTTGTACTGTTTTGCCACAAGATTTGCTGTTTTCTCTCTCTACCGCTAGCTTTTGATTCAATCTCTTCTGCTGCCTCCTTAATTGCTATCGTTGAACTATTAAAACCCAAACACTATAAATTTTTTATACTTCTGAAAAACAAAGTCCCATACCCTTCCAAGATATGGGTGGACTTGATCTATTGACTAAACTCTTCATCTGTTTTATTAATAAAGCAAAGTGCTTGTAACTATTTTATTAATAAAGCAGAGTGCTTGTTCTTTCTTAATTTCACCTTAATCACTCCCCATTTCGGTATTATGCGTGAAAAGGGCATCGATATAAACCACAGGTCGTATTCTCTTTTCTCATAATCCACTTGCTTAATCCCACCCATCTCCAGCTTTACCAGTATTCTCTTGGAATTTTTACGGGTTTGTTTCTTAAACACACAAATAATAATGTGTGTGTGTGTGTGTGTGTGTGAGAACTTAATTTTTTATCGACTGTAGCTTCTTTTAAACTGAATAAATTTTTTGATAATAATCATCAAAGGAATCAGTAAAAGTTGTTGGGTGTAGTTGACTAGTTGACCCCATAATGAAGGTCTTTCTTTCCCTTTATTCCTTCCCTGAAACATGTTTATTTTAGTATCAATCGTCATTTATTCCTTCCCTAAAACATGTTTATTTTAGTATCAATCGTCGTTCTTCGTCTAGTTGATGTTGATCGTTCGGTAATTAACTGGGTCCCACTTTGCTAAATATTTCTGTTTGATCTTTTTACCATTTACATTAATCGACAGCCAAACCGTAGCACCTCCTGAGAAGGGCAAAGCCAGAAAATGAAGATTCGTTTGAGGTTGAAACAAGAGATTACAATCCCATGGATGCAACCATTGGTTTAACGCTCATAGAAGCTGTATTGATTTTGCTAGCTATAGCAATTCGTAAAGCCATCACGTTAATCTCTCCACTTGATGATGATAGGTAATAACATCTTCTATAAAAATGTTCACTTTAATTTATAGTTTTCTGATAGTCCAATATTTAGTATTCATGATTTGTTTCCATCTCCAGTTCCAACAATGTTGTTGATCCCATTCCCATGGTTCCTTCTCCTTCTCATATCGATGTTGCTCCTCCAGCAACCAAGTATGATGTGTTTCTTAGCTTTAGAGGGGAAGACACCCGTCACACTTTCTCAAGTTATCTCTATGAAGCACTCTGCAAAGCAAAGATTCATACTTTTATGGATCACAAGCTCCATAAAGGGGGCCATATCTCACCGCTTCTTCTGAAGACAATAGAGCAATCGGATATATCTTTGATCATCTTCTCTAAAGATTATGCTTCTTCAACTTGGTGTATGGACGAGCTTGTTCATGTTATGAAATGTAACGATAAATACGGAAGAATTGTGATCCCTATCTTCTACAATGTAGATCCATCGAATGTTCGCAAAATTGATGGGAGTTTTGGAGATGGATTTGCTAAGCTTAAGCAGAGATTTAGGCATGACCAACAAAAAGTGCAGCAGTGGATAGATGTTTTGGACCGATCAACTAATTTGTCTGGGTGGGATTCAAAGAATTTCAGGTATGTTCTACTTATTGTCCACTTATTGTTTCCTTTCTCTGGGCATTAGACATAATGGTTCTTTTAATTTATATTTGTTCTAGGCCTGAATCCAAGCTTATCAAAATGATTGTCAAAGATATTTTGAGCAAATTGAATAACAAGTCATCATCCTTTCATTTGGAAGGATTAGTTGGGATCGATCATCGGATTCAGAAAATTGAAGAGCTACTAAGTGAAGCTCGCATTGTGGGGATATGGGGTATGGGTGGGATAGGCAAGTCCACTCTTGCTAGAGCTGTATTTGAGAGGTTGAAAGCACAGTTTGAAGCTTTGTCATTTGTTGGAAATGTAAGAGCTCAACTAGGAAGGATTGGATTGGCTGAATTACAGGAAAAATGCCTTAAAGAATTATTACAAGATGAGGATCTTAACACTTACAACTTAGGATCCACTTTTGTGAAGAATAGGCTTGAGCGTATGAAAATTCTTCTGGTACTTGATGATGTGGACAACTCTATATCAGTTGAAGATTTAATCAAGGTATGTGATTGGTTTGGGGAAGGGAGCAGAATCATTATTACATCAAGAGATATGCAAGTGCTTAAGAATACTTCTGCATGTACAACGTATCATGTTCCGCAATTGGATACTCATCATGCCCTTCATCTCTTTTGTTTGAAAGCTTTTAAGCAAAATGAGCCATTTAAAGGCTATTTGCAATTATCACAGTTGGTGGTGGATTATTGTGGAGGAAATCCATTAGCCTTAAGAGTGTTGGGTTGCTTTCTTTATGGCAGAGGAAAAGCAGTATGGGAAAGTGCTTTGGGGAAACTAAGTCAAGCTCTTCACAAGGACATCCTTGATGTATTGAAGTTGAGTTTTGATGGACTTGATGATGCTCAGAAGAATGTATTTCTTGACCTAGCATTTATCTTGAATGAAGCGTGGATGATTTCTCTGGATTGTACAAGAAGCTTATATGGTTTGTCTGCAGATATTGAGATAAGTATACTTAAAGAGAGATCCCTCATTTCAATGCATGGAAATGATTATATTGGCATGCATGCTCTTGTAATGGACATGGGCCTTCAAATTTCTACGGAGCAGTTAATATCTAACCCTGAAAAGCCTGTTCGGCTATGGAGGCATGAGGATATTTATAATTTTCTCCAAAATGACAAGGTAATAATTTATTTTTAGTTCTTTATTTTCTTAATATTTTATTTTCCTTTTTCTTATTTTCCAGCTTTTACATCGTGTTGCTTCTAGTGCATGAGACTTTTAATTATACCCATTTCTTCGTGTCTTTTAATTCGTGATTTTTTTTCCTTTGACTCATTCTTCGTTTCTGCGTTCACGTAGTTGGTTGACTTCATTTCTTCTCTCAACAATTCTCTTTGTTTACATATTGTTTTGTAAATGATATATGGTTATGTTGTTTGGTGATATATGTGTGCCAAGTTTTTTAAATGAAACTTTGCTATTATAGTTATATTAAATATCCGCACATGCAAGTATGCACTTATGCGTATGAGTGTGTATGATTTATGAATTGTGAGCAAAAATGGTTGAATGAAATGCGCAATATCGTTATTAACTTTGATATATCGTTGTTCTACAGTATTCGTTGTCATTTTTTGTTAGGTAATAATGCCAATTGTTTTCCCCTTTGATTTCCTATTGATAGGGGATTGAGGCAATTCGGTGCATGTCATTGGACACAAGCAAGATAAAAAGAATTACACTGAGGGCTAGTAATTTTGGAAAGATGAAAAATCTAATATTCCTAAAAGTTTACAAGTCTGATCAGAGAAAGCCTTCAAATTTGAATATTTTGGAAGATTTGGATTATCTTTCAGAAGAACTACGGTTTTTTATTTGGGAAGAATATCCACTACCATCTGTACCATTGCATTTCTGTGCTGCGAACCTTATCAAACTTGAAATAAGTAACAGCAATATTCAACAGCTTTGGAATGGACATCAGGTATGTTTGGTTTACGAGATTTAAATAAAATAGTAGTTGTACTTTTTGCCGGGAGTTCAATTCTAATTGCCATGAGAGAAGTTCTTGATGAAAGTGTAGCTACATGTGAGATGAACCTGTCATTTTTCGTTTCCTCCTCTTTCTTGTCTAACAATTGGATCAATTTTTGATCGATTCATATTTGTTTTATACCAAGTTTGAACTATTCAAACTTGGATCTAATAATTATATAGAACGTGAAGAGGATGTGAAGGGAAAAGGAGAGGTTCGTTTCAGATGTGGAGTTATCTAAATTATTAAACACTGATTCTTCGTTTTCTTTTAGTAGCATTTTCCAAATCTGAAGGAAATCTGGCTATCACATTTAGCAAATCTCATTGCACTGCCAGATCTCTCTCATGCCCCTAAGATTCAACTTTCGGTACTTGATGGTTGTGCGAATTTGGCACAAATTCATTCTTCAACTACCCCGGGAGAGTTTGCGAGGTTATTTATGCGAAATTGTGTGCGGCCAGTGCAGATGAACTTTGGGGGCAGTATGAGAGGGACAAGTTCTTCAGGGTTAGTGTTTGTGTACAACTGTTTAAATGTTAAGAATTGGTCGTTCAATCAAGTGACAGTGAAGGTGTTGGTTTGTGGCAAGATGATACGTAGTGTTAGATTCAAACATGTGGTGGTAACGCCATTGGCAGAGATAGCAGAATTGAGATCTTTACTCCCATGTATTAGGAAAATCGATTGGTGTGAGGGTCCATTTGAGTTGGGACATGATCTCAAACAAGATTTTACCTATGATATTGAAACTAGAGATCTCCATCCTGTCGACGCTAGCGATGAACTTGGCATGAAGGTGAGGATCACTCAGTTGAGAAGGGAAATGAGTCATGATGACATTGGAACAGAAAGGATTCTTGATAATAATCAAGTGACTGCGATGAGGACGATGACGACAACATTAATGCGATTTGAAGAAGAAGAAGAAGAACAAGTAGAGGAGCATGAAGCGTTAATAATGGAATATTGCTCTTGTAGTTACGATGCTGCTCCAATATTATTCACAAGAGTTCCCCAGAGCATCACTCGCTGGTCTTTATTAACGCAAGTGACTTTAAAAGAGAGTGATATGATTTGGATTAACAATGCTCAAGTCTCAATCCTCAAATCACTTGTTCCATTGATCTTCTCTCCTCTTGATGATGATGATGATGATGGCTATTGTAGAAGGAGGATTCAACCCCTCTTGGATGTTAAACTCTCTTCCCACGACATTCTTGATCATTCTTTTGGTATTATTCATAGGTTCGACGGGCGGAATCTACGACGACGTATTATGCATCAGTATTGGGGTTTTCATTCACTATCCCGTGGTTTAGATAGGAATGGCTCTCTTGATTCTCCTATTCTTGAGATTTATGCAGGCTGGGGATTTTAATTATTATTTGAATTAAATCTCGGGTTAAAAAAAGTATTTGTTTTGCTTTCTTTTTATCTATATTTGATTCATGGAGGGCCTTCTTACAAAACAATTTCATCAAATAAAAGTCCTTTGGGTGGGGAGCTATTAGACAAGTCCTCATGCCTTTCGCTTCTTTCTCTGTCTAACGGCTATTTCGTTAGTTGTGAGGCTATAGATAATTGTTGACACAATTAATAAGTGTCATTAAATAGATATATTGTCTTTGTTTTGTGTGATATTGTTCTTTTTTTTTTTGCCAACTATTGATTTTGTGTTTTGATACATCTTCATTGCCTATCAAAAAATGTAAGAAAATTTACACATTTACCATTACATTAAGTAAAACACCCAAATCCAAACAAGCTGGAGATATATGCCTGAATTATGGCAAATAAGTGTGCCCTCTCCTAATATAATTTATTTTCCAAAAGCAAAAATGAAGCAAAAGTGAACAAACACGGTCACGGGATGACTGACTTGTTGACCCCAAAAGGCATGAAAGAATGATAGAGCAGAGGAAGGGAAGGAGTTTTTTAAAAAATAAATTGATCAATTTTCATCACTGGCTTCCTAGCTAAAAGAAAAGAATACTAAAAAGAAATTAGCCAGTTTATTTGTTGTCTCTCTACCACTTTTTTTTTGGGACTAATATTAATTGTCCTTCTTCGATATCTTGATTTCCTACCCAAAAAAAAAAATGTGAGCCATTCACATTTGTAAAACCTTTTCAAGTCTTGGTTAATAAAAATTTATTTACATTAATGTCATTTATTTTTATTGCATCTCAATATTATTCTTTATGAAATATCCATTGTGCCTTTTCTTTTCATCTATGCAATTCACGAAGGGCCTTCCTAATAGCTGATAGTATTTAATTATTATTGTCTTTCTTTAAAAAGATGCAAATACTTAATATTTAAAACATTTGTTTGAAAAAACAAATCCAAACAAATATATATTAATATTAATATATGTGTCCAAATCATGATAAACAGATAAGTGGGCCCTCGAAAGTCGAGTCTAATTTTCATTCAAAAGCAAAGGGGCGCATGCGGTCCAAACGCGGGAAGACTTGAATTGTTAATCCATAGGACACGAATGACGTAGGAGCGAGAGAAAACACTATGCAGCACAGGAAGAGGCACAAAGCTCCATACTGATTTGTTTGGATAGCCCGCTGGAAAACGGACACAGATTCTGAGGTAAATATGTGAGAGGAATTTTATCTCGGTAAATGTAGGAATAGATTTTGGTTGCCCAAACGGGCTAACCATTTAGTAAGTCAGTTGGGAGAACGGACACAGATTCTGAGGTAAATATGTGAGAGGAATTTTGTCTCAGTAAACACATAAATGGTTTTTGGATGCTCAAACGGGCTATCCAAACAAGCCTATTGTAGTTGGACTGTATGAAACAAGCCTCCGTCATTTAATGGATTTTGCCATCATAGGCCAGAGGATCCGTTGAATGTTGCCGTCAGGTCTCAAGAAGCTGCGATTCCAAATTTCCGACAATAGGCTTAAAAATATAGTTCTAAACATTCAATACCATAGAATTCCTTATGGTTAAGTTTACATTTTGACCATACGGCTGGAGTTAAATCAAGTGATAGCCAAAACTTATAATAAAAACAACTGCAGTAGCAAATAACTGTGGAAAATATCTCTGACCTGAATAATTAAATGACAGAATCACATGAAAGAACACCACCAAGCGAACACAATTCCTATTGTAATCCACAAATAAGGATGTCCACGGCATCTTGAGGCTCAATCCAGAATATTAGAATTAAAACCAAGCGTCTCTCCTGAAAGTACAAGGAAGACTTTATCAAAATAAAAAAAAAACCACTACTATGTATAACAAAAAAATGAAATGTACTTCACTTCCAATCTTAGCTCCAAGAAAATACATTAACAAGGTTTTGATTTTGGAAAAAGTACAATAGTCATCCCAGTTTATAATGAGCAGGCGTTATAAGTCAAAAAAGCAGAGCCCTCCTCAACAAGTTAAATTCATTCTCCGAAACGATACTCGTGGCGTGAAATTCAAACCCTTTAATGGGTCCGTTTGATAACGTGGTGTAGAAATATTTATGGGTATTTTCACATAAGTCGAGGCAAATATATAGAGGAGAATGTCTCGTTTTACGGAAAAACACTGTTGAACGTGGTTATAAGTGGTTATGGCAATTTGCCAAATGGCACCAACGTAAACAATATTGGGCTTGTTTGGTGGAACGTTTGGAAAAGCAAAACGCACCTTCAACACTGTTTTTCTGTAAAACGAGATAATTTCCTTCGCATATTTACTTCAATTTACGTAAAAGTATTATTCTACCACATTCTCAAATAAGCCTATTATGAAGTCAAGAGGCAAAATTTTGATTAGAAATTTAACCCGAGACCATAGTCATCACTAAATGCTGCAAATTCCCCAAATACAAGATTAAGTGCTCTGCAAAACAAATTATGGGCGGAAAAACTCCGGCAAAAGCATAGATCTTCAAAGCTTGTAAACTCCCAGCATGCTAATAACGCAAACAATTGCTTCCAATGATTCATAAATTAGAATTAGAAATATTTATAATGTGAAATTAGGTAACAAACTGAGTCACAAAGGCACGAACTTTTTGATGATGAGGAAGATCAGGCACAAACCCAAGCTAAGGAAGATCTAATACACAAATTCCACTAGATTTTTACTGAAAGACTAAATTCTAGAGAGAGAAAGGAAAGATCCACAGGGTGAGAGAGAAGCCCGGGTCGATGGCTGTAACTTTTTCATGGTGGTTATAGGGATGCGTGCCAGGTTCAGAAATAGAATGTGATTGTTTGGGAACTTCGTTCCCATAACTATGCACATAAATCGAGATAAAACATCTTCAAATCAGTAAAAATCATCTCAAAATTAACAAAATCATCTAAAAATCTGTAATCTCCTTTCTTCCAAAGAAATTTCTTACTCTGAACGGAATTCTTAAACACACACAATGAGAGACGAGTCAAACCCGGACGAAGTGAACCGTTGGATGGGATGGGCACGTCTCTGGGAATGCCCTTCCGTGTATCGCGGATGTGATGGTTCCCGTTGGATTAGAGAACGCGTGATTGAGGAGTGGGGCCCACGGGTTTGACGAACGGATACCGAGAAAATAGACTCTTACCCACTGGGCTTAATTATTGACATAATTTAATTAAAGATAAAGATGCAATTTTACATATTGAGCGTCTGGTGTCATAAAGTTGTTGAGGATGTAAAAATACACATAATATTATAAAAATGGTACAAAAATAACACCACCGTTAACTCAGTCAAACATCCATTACTTTTGATGCGTGGCCCTCACACAAACCGTTTCTCCCCCTCTGTCTCTCAACTTCATTCCTTTTCTTCCTTGTCTTCTCTCTTATACTTTATTTCATCTTTACCTCTCCCTCCTCCTTCTCTACTTCACGAGCACAGTGATAGTCTCATCAGAATAATGCTTGAAAGCCTCTCTCTATCTCTCTCGCGTGCTCTCAATGGTCCGAAGCTGTCAAAGTTCTCATAGTTACAGCATGTCATATGCGAGTCATTGTTCTTATTATAGAACAGACTCCTTACAACTTCATCTGGACTCACGTTCAGGAACCATATTCTTTATTGATGGACATACATATATCACAAAACATACAGATATCACTGAAATAATCATATTTTGTCAAGGGAATTTACAGCATTTTTGGGGATTTTGATAATATTATTTGGCTTTTATTGAGCTTAATTGCATTAATTATGATTAATGACTATTATATGGAAATTTAAGCCAATTAAAGTATTTGTGGAAGAAATTAAGATCAAAAGATAAATTTGAATTAATATATCTATCAATATAATCTTAGAAGATTCTGAATTCAAATTAGTAAATCTTGATTTTGAATTTGAATTAGGAAATCTAAGATTCTAAGTTTAAAATTCAAATTAAGGATCACAACAAATCCATTTATTTAATATAATATAA
>JANTPZ010093661.1:0-10566 GCA_025593235.1 Vachellia pachyceras | reverse complement strand
TATATTTAAAAAGCGTGTCTATTCCCTGCCTGCGAACCTTTGACCATATGTGCATAAAATTAATTATTTGTGAACTATCACAAAACCAATATTTTTATTGCATATTTTCTGATGAAAATTCTCATAACTTTTATCCAGCAAGAAATATTACATGAGACATTTTGTTGGAAAATGTAATGGGAATTATGTATATAGAAAGGCTTGTCATCTTAGGATTTTTCTTGTGGTTCCCCGGGAAGGAAAAAATTCATATATCCAACTTTTTTCAACTAATATTTGGATAGATAAATTTTGGCTTGGATTTTTGGATTTTAATTAGATTTAAAATCCATGTATTCAAAGTTTTTTGATTGGGTAGTATAAAAATCCACACCTATTAATAATGAGTTATCCTCAACATGTTTGGGTATTATTGAAAGATGATGGTTGAGATTTAAAATACTTTCTTATATTAAGCATTTAAAATTGTAAAGGAACAGTTAAAAAATGAGCTTGAATTTGAATTAAAAAACTACACTTTTTAACAAATTTGACAAGTTTGATAAAGAAATTGTAATTTATTATTGAATTGAGAGTTGCAGTCAAAGGCCTATAGAATGTGGCGAATATTTTTAATTACTGAGCCACCACTAAACATGTCATGAAATTAAGAAGGTGATTTCCTCATATAAAATTAAAATTTTATATTTCAGATATAATTTGCGTACCTTTCACTTTTTGTTGAGAAGAAAGCTTTTATTTTCACATTATATTATTAAGAACAAGAAACTTTTCAATATTTTTTGTGGTAAAAATTTCAATATCTTTTATAAAGCATGGAATAATTTTCGACACATCTTCAAAAATTGTTCATTTGATTTAGATACATATATATATATATATGATATTTTTACCAATTAAATTTAAATTTTATAATTTATTTTAATTTATTGGAGTCTATTTGAGTATTAAATAAATCGGATTTTTAGTTTATGATAAAAATGAATATTAGGAATTTGTCAAGGAAATTTAAATCTTGAAAATTGGTATTATTTAATAGATAGAGGAAGATTATATATTTTGTAATCCCAATAAGTGGAAATGATTTATGAAAGAAAGAAATTGCGATTTCAATAATGATTTGATAACATTTGATTTATGGATATTTTGAGGATTTAAAGAGAGCAAATTGTGAGAATTTCTGTTAAATTGAAGAAATTATTATTGCTAATAATTTTAACAAGTGAAATAGACTTATCTAATGGTAGAAATGTGATTAGGATAAGGGAATTGAATTATGATCATAAGTGGAGAACTATTGGAGGGCTTGAAGTTCAGAGAGGAAGTTATTTTTATTTAAATTCATGTATTATTGTCTTGGTTATAATTACATTAATATATAGTTAAATTAATTTTTCCATTAAGAGACTTATGATCAATGTTAAGATTTTTAACGGCATGGGTGAAAATGCCCCATTTAAAACTTCCGAGTCCAAAATGACCCTTCAATAACTTTTTTGTAACCAATGTGATTTCGCAATAAATTCTAGATTATTTTTGCCCATTTACCCTATTTTATGACATGAAAAAACTATGTTGAAGGTTGCTTAAGTGACTCATGAAAGTTGATGTCTCGTGATTAATTTTCTAACATTGACTCATCATTGCAGGATGATAATTTTAAGCTGCTACTAGTTTGCAAAAATTTATACAGTTGCTTATTAATTAATCAAAAACTTTGATTGTTAATTTGGAATGTTTTGGTGATGAGATGAGTAAAATGTGTGCAGATTTATATATAAAGGCTTGCAAGAAAACTGCAAACAAATGAGCTCTATTTTTTCAAAATAAATGAGAGTTCGATGATTTTGTTTTATTTAAAAGAAATAGTGGCATTACATGTAAAAATTTCTTATTGAAACTCATACTCCTTAATAAAAACTCATACTCATTATATAAAAAATGCTGAATACCAAATTTAAAAATAAAAGTATTGAGAGCTGCTCATATATAATGTCTGATAGTATTTCAAACAAAACTGCATTTGATAAGAGAATAGTTATGCTTCGAAAAAATAAAACAATGGAATGGTAAATAATAATTGGATTAAACTCTTAATGATGATTAAATAAACAAGTAACCAAATAAATTTATTTACCTGGTCTTTGATAGGATAATTCACTATTTACCGCAAGAGTAGGTCCACGTCTTTCTCCCGCAAGTTTAAATTCAAAAGGAGCATGTTTAATGCCAAAGGTTTGAGCTATGGGAAAAAACGCTCTGGTAACATCTTGAAAGAAATCCTCGCTTGCTCCTCTTTCGCATGAAGAGGAAGATCTTTTTCTACGCAGCTCCAAAAAAGTAAAGAACAATGTTATGTAGAATGAGGCAAATGCTTTACAAGGTAACTGGCTTGGGTTGGGGAGTAAACCTAGCACCTATCATGAAGAGGGACCCTCCTTCTTAGAGAAGCTGAAAGGGAGTTATAACGAAGAAAGGAATGATTAGGAGAATGATGATTAAGCTTCTGAGGACCACTATCAAAGAACAATAATGGCGCAGGTAATGGGAACCCTTTTGTGTTATGGTGGAAGACCCTGATAGGAATTTTCCAACCTTCTCCTTCTCTAAAAAGATGAAAAAGAGGTTATTAAACCCTGGAAATCTACTGTTATTGTTAAATTGTTGGGTAGACAGATAGGATACAAGTCATTAGTCCAAAGATTACAAGCTATGTGGACTAAGAACAGGATACTTAATGTGATAAACATTGGCCATGGCTTTTTGTTGTCAAGTTATCCAACAGGAAGGACCATCTAAATGTTCTGATAGGAGGCCCTTGGATGATCTTTGACCATTACCTCACAGTGCAGCCATGGGAGCCTGGTTTCAAAGCTCACAAAGCTACCATTAGTAAGGAGGCAGTGTGGGTCAGGATTCTAAAGATTTCTATGGAATATTATGATGAAGCAGCCTTGACTTGTATTGGAAATAAGATTGGCAAGACTCTTAAAGTGGACATGAATACCTCATGTCAGTTAAGGGGTCACTTTGGTAGAATATGTGTGTTGGTGGAACTAGGGAAGTAGTTGATGTCCGGGTTTAAACTAGATGTTGGAATATGAAGGTTTATACCTTCTCTACACTAAATGTGGTATTTATGGACACATGCAACATGCTTTCCCGTTGAGAAACATCGCCAACGATAATAGTAAGGAAGTTAAAGACCATGAGGGAGGTAAAAAGCCTGACTCAGGTGATCAAGAAATGGGGAAATGTTCAAACAAGTGGAGAGTGTTAGAAAAACGACGCCTTCGGAAAACTAGAGAAAAAAATGGCGAGCAAGCTCCGGCGACTAAATCTGGATCACGCTTTAATATTTTGAATGTTGTCACCACCGATAATAACGTGATCCAGGAGGCAATGGCTCCTTCTACGGTGGTAGGGATATATCAGGAAGCTACGCCTGCTACAAACAAGCCTGAGACGTACCAGGCGGTGGAGAAACTTGAAATGAGGCATACCTTGTCACGTCGTGCATTAGAGGGAAATATGGAAATATGGGTAATGGAGGTGCAGTGCATTTCCTCTGATGGGATGGATGGAACATTGAGAAGGATTAAAGGAGGGAGAGTACAAAGATGTGGCAACAATAAAAGGCTGAGAAGCAACTGAAGAAAGAGATTAAAATTGCAGAGAGGATCGAATGAAAGAAGGATAGTGTAGGGCCAGGGAAGGATCTCCTGCATTTAACCTTTGGGGAGGATTCTGTGGGGCTTGTGGAAGACATGACGACAGAGGGGGTTAATGAAAGAAGGCTTCAACCGGATCAATTCTTGGATGCTGCCGAGACGATGGGCTTCGCTAATAAGGGCCCATTGGATCCAGGAAAATTATCCATGGAGCACGATTCTTTTTTGGCGATGGAGGATGATGGGCTTGGAGATAAAGATTCATTAACCCAAGATAAGGAGCTTGGTCCTTTCAGAAAGAGGAACTTGTACTCCTGAGACCCAATTGAAATGCAATGGGTGAAAGTCTGTGAGTTTATATTTCTCTTTATTAATTTTAATTTAATCATGATTAAAATTTTATATTGGAATATTCAGGTGCTTATGGGAAGGGGCTCTTGAGAAATTTAAACTTGGTTCTTAATGATTCCAAGCCGAGCTTGATTTTTTATTTGAGACCAAGTGTAGCAATATTTTGCATTTTTATTCCCTCAATAATTTGGGTTTTGATGTGATTAGATGTATTCCTAGTCAAGGTAGATCTGGTAGTTTAATTGCTGCTTGGAATTCTGCTAGTATTTCTATTAGAATTATTGAGGAAAATAGGCAATTCTTTCATTGTGAATGTTTTTCCCTGGAAATCCTAAATTTATAATCATTGCTATTTATGTTATTCCTCATTCAAACATTAAACATTTGCTTTGGGAAAGATTAGAATCTTTTGCTGGAGGGATTACTATTCCTTGGATTGTGTATGGAGATTTTAAAAATATAAGGTGTTCTGATGAACGGCTTGGAGGCTCTGCTGCTAATTTAGGTTGAATGAATCATTTCAACAACAGAATTATGGCTTGTAATCTGAATGACCTGGGGGCTGCTGGTCCAAAGTTCACTTGGAAAGGGCCTCACATTTCAAACTTTTCAAGATTATATGAAAGACTTGACAGGGCTCTTGTTAATTCATCTCTTTTAGACCTTATGTCGGAATTTTTCCTTAAAGTACTACCCAGGACTAAATTTTCTGATCATAACCCTCTTAGTCTTTCTATGGGCCTGAGGGAGCAGAATCAAGTTGGGGAGCATCCTTTCTGTTTCGAAGCTATATGGCTAACCCACAATGATTTCTAGAATTTCCTTTTTAACAATTGGGAAGAAAGTGGTGATCTTGACGGAAATATGGAGAACCTGAGAACTCTTCTCCTTGTTTGGAACAAAGAGACTTTTGGCTTTGTTGAAAAAAGGAAAAGAAATATCCTGGCTCATCTCAATGGGATTCAATCATCTTTCTCCTACCCTTGCTTTAATTTTTTACATAACTGGAAGTTGACTTGCAGTAGGAGTTAGAGGAGATTCTTAAGCTTAAGGAGATTAAATGGTTCTAGAAATCTACAGCGGATTGGATTTCCCAAGGGGATCGAAATACTAAATATTATCATTTGAAAACGGGTTCTAGAAGGAGAAGGAACCAGATTCAGGCCCTAAAGGATATTAATGGAGTCTAGATTGATAGGGAGGAGGACTTGAAGAGGATGGTGACTGAGTATTTTCAGAACCTGTTCCATGAGGAGGAAGGCGTTCCTTCATCTTTCTCTTCCAATACTAAATTCCCGGCTATTGAGCACTCTCTAATTACCCATGTGGGTACGACTCCTAGTGATGAGGAGATTCACAGGGTGATTTTTGATATGGGGCCCTATAAAGCTCGGGACCGTGATGGTTTTTCTCCTTGCTTCTTCTAGAAAAACTGGAATACTATGGATAATACTGTTTGTAGATTTGTGAAGGCAGTCTTTGAGGGCTAGACAAATTTAACGGAGGCGAATAAGACTCTTATCACCTTGATTCTTAAAAGAGATAATCCGTAGAGGGTGGAACAGTTTGGACCTATATCGTTATGCTCTGTTCATTATAAGTGCATAACAAAGATTATAGCTATGAGGATGAAGGATTTTATGAGTAGCATTATATCTCCCTTCCAGGCTGCTTTTATTCCTGGTCATCACATACAGGAAAATATAATTATCGATCAGGAAATTCTACATAACATGTATAAGGCCAGGGGAAAAGGATTTATAGCCCTAAAAATCAATCTTGAAAAGGCTTATGACAGGGTGAATTGGAATTTTATGAAGCTCATTCTTCAAGAGATAAGGATGGAGGAGGGTACTATTAACCTTATTATGAAATGCATCTCTTCTACTTCTTATAATGTTCTTTGGAATTGGTCAAAATCTGATTTTTTTTCTTCCCCAAGAGGGGTCTCCATCAAGGAGATCCTATTTCCCTTTTTCTGTTTGTGTTGTATATGGATAAACTTTCTCATATTATAAGTGATGCGATGGATGCAAGTCAATGGAAACCTATTTATGTCTTTAGAGGTGGGCCTTCCATTTCTCATCTTATGTTTGCCGATGATCTTCTTTTTGGGGAAGCCTCGGAGAAGCAAATCTCAATTATGATGTCTTGCCTTGACAAATTTTGTCAAGCATCTGGAGCGAAAGTTAGTAAGGAGAAATCTTCCATCCTTTTTCTTTAGAAGAGTGCCAACCAGGATGAGAAGGAAAATTCAGGACCTTTCAGGCATGAAAATTTTGACTGAAATAGGGAGATATTTGGGTTTTCCTCTTTCTAGGAAAAGAAGATCTACTGAGAGGTTTCAATATATTATTGATAAAGTTAAAGCCAAATTATCTGCTTGGAAAGCAAATTGTCTATGTGTTGCAGGTAGAATCACTCTTGCCAAATCGGTCCTTAGCACTTGCCCTCTCTTTCCTATGCAAATGGCTAAGATGTCTCTATCGATTTGTAATGAAGTTGAAAGGATTCAATGTAATTTCATATAGGGCTCTGAAAATAGAAGAGGTTTCCATCTGGTGCATCGGGAGATTATCACTCTTCCTAAAACTCATGGAGATCTTGGGTTTAGGAAGCTGCATTCCATGAATCATGCCTTTAGGGCTAAGTTGGTTTGGAACCTTATCTAAGGTCCTAATGGCTTATGGGGTGAAGTCTTACAGAGTAAATATATGCTTAGAAGTGAGCAAAGTCTTTTGAATGTGCAGCCAGGAGATTCCAGCTTATGGCGTTTCATTTATGCCCAGTAGGGCCTGATTGAGAATGGTACTAAATGGAAGGTGAAGAACGGGAATATGGTAAAAAAAATTTTCTGATCGCTGGTTAATTCCTGGGATGGCTATTAAAGAGTTATGCTTTGGACCTTTATCCCAGGGAGAGGAAAACTCCATGGTGGCTGATTGGGTCATTAACGGTACTTGGGACTATCATCGTTTGGAAAACCTGGTTAGTGGTGACGTGATCTTTAATTAACCACCTCGATACCTCCGAGACCTGATGCCGGGAATGATATTATGATATGGGGACATACTCCTTCCAGAAGCTTTACGGTTAAGAGTGCTTATTTTGCCATTGAGCCTGAGCCATTGAATATGTATAACCCTGTTTATAAACACATTTGGAAGTGGAGAGGAGTAGAAAGAACAAGAATATTTCTTTGGAAGGTCTCCCACAATAGACTGCCTACTAATGCCTGGAGGAGTTCTTGGTCTAGTGTATCTCCATTGTGCAACTTTTGCAACGAGGAAGAGGAGAACGTTTTACATGTGCTTTGGGACTGCCAATATGCAAGAGATGTATGGTCTAGAGCTGTTCAAGCCTCTCATATTGCAAACTTCTTTTCCTGTTCTTTGCGGGATTGGATTGCAATGAATCTGAAGAGGGACATGAGTACAAGTTCTATTGGTAACTAGGATCTTTTTCGGAGTGGCATGCTAGCTCTTATGGACATGGAGGAACAAGGATATTTTTAATGATCATTTCATTAAACCTGTTAATCACTATAACACGATCACTTCTACTTGAAAATCTTTCGTTCAAGTTGAGGATGTTTTGCAGCTTCAACCTGAAACATTCCACAGTCAAGCTAATCAGTGGAGATCTCCAGAGAGAGGATGGGTTAAAGTAAACGTTGTTGGAGTTGCGGCCCGATCCTCTATGAGGGCTGGATGCTGAGTTGTTATAAAGGACCACTCGGGTTCTTGGGTTAGGGGTTTTATAAAAAGATTGGGCTAAGTGAACCTCATATGGCCGAGGAATGGGCTATTTACAGAGGCCTTCTAGAAGCTTATGAATGCGGCTTTAGAAATATTATTACTGAATCCGATGCCCAATTATTGGTGGACATGCTTAATTTAGATTGTGATTCTATAGGTTTGTTATTTGCAAATATTAGAGAACTCATGGCCAGAGAATGGAATGTAATCATCCAATACGCGCCGAGGGAGCAGAACAAATTGGATGATGCTCTAGCTAAGGAGGCCATCTCATCTTCTAGAACTTATTCCCCGTGCCCACATCATCTACGAGAGCTGTATGTCAATGATTGTCTGGGAGTCTTTCCCGATTTTGTGTAACATCCTCTTGTTTTCTGTGAGATTTTAAGCTCTCCTTATGTATCAAAAAAAAGTTTAAATTCAAATAACCTGGGGTAAGGAGATCATTTCACATTTAAAAGTAATTTAACTCATCTCAAGTGGCTTCAACTCAATTTCAAGTCTTTCAGAACATTAATGGTAATTTTCCTTTTTAAAAAAATAATTTCTACGCAATTCCCCTTTTTTCTTTGCATTCACTTATGAATGCTGTTGTTAATCATGAACTTAATCATGATACTGTTTTGTGAAAAATGTGTACAAATTTGTCAATAATTTCATCAACATTTTCTCTGCAGGTTTAATTAATAATTCTGCTTGTTCGCTTGGTCATCGTATTAAGATAAGAGGGTCATGAAATTATGTGTATGTGCATATGAAAGTTGTGCGAAATATTATTTCCAGATTTCTTCAAAGATTTTCTCAAGAGTTTTCAAGACAAGATTCTTCACATGATCTAAAGCTTAACCAAATGTTTATGAAATGACTTAGATATTTCATTTATCTACGTACATCCCAATTTTTATTTGGCAACCTCTTTTTATTTATACATATATATGCAGAAAATTTGTTTATTCACTAATGCTATTTCTGTCAAGGATTCGTACGTGAGAGAATTTCACATAGAATTTCTCTCTAAAATTTATTATGGAGTTTCTTAATATTTTTTGTGAGAAATATGTTTGAAAATACATGAGAAAGGTATGGCACATAATGGGAGGAATGAAGTATACGAAGGCATCTTGAGATTTTTCTTGTATTTTTCCTATGAATTTAAACAATTGAATTCTGAATCCCATAACATGCCTTGCTAAATCCCTTTTTTCTCTATTTGGTTTCTATTTTTGTAGGATTTACAAATAAAAAATTAAATTCTCCCAATTTATTTTAAATTCAAAATTATTTTAATTTAAATATTTTAAGCCAAATAAATGAAAATATTTTATTTATTATTATAAATAAACTCTTAAATTCTGTGTGATAAACCTTGCAATAACACCTTCTATTTGTGGGAGCTGTAAAGCAACAAATAAAGTTTTTAATTTCCCGACAAATTTGAAATTTTATAATTTTCATAAATTCTATATGAATTTTCATGGCAGATACTGAAAATAAATAAAATATTGAAAATGATAAATCCTATATCCCATAGTAAATTCTAAATGGTGTGGATTAGCGATAGGAAATATTTTTTTGGCAGGGAATATTTTCTTTTATTAGAGATTCTATTTTACAATTTCTCAATATCCGACTTTAGCATTTAAAACTTTTCTAATATCATTTTGTCCTTTCTTGAAATAAATTTCAGAGTAATTTGAAATTATTTAAATGTCTTTCCATAACATGTTCACTAAGATTATTTAAATGTCTTTCTAGGATCATGTTCATTTTTCCATAACAAGTTTGGATTAGCGATAAAAACCACTTTTTCCAACGTAATTAACGGTTTACAAGAGAACTATGTCAAAGGAATTTAATCACAATTTAAATAGATTCCCAAAAAAAATCGAAAAGCAGAACTACATAAACTTGAAAGTGGGTTTTCATACTTATGGGAAAGAATTTTCATATTGTTGTTTCCTATTTTTCATGTTCATTATTGTCAATTTCCATCAAATAGGGATGAGGAAATTTGAAATGAAGAATTATAATAAAATTATCAAAAATATTAAAAGGTTTAAACGATTTATTTTCATCTTACTTTCAACTTTTGTTGTTCATTACCATTTATATCAAATAGGCCTAACAAAGAACTAACGCAGAATAGATTTCTTTACACCAATTCAATAGTAGTTATATCTGCATCGATTTGAGAATCAGTGTAAAAATGATCTTTTAAAATTGTATATGAAAATAATTTTACTCAATACAAACCCAAAATATAATAAAATTACCTGACATACGAATGGTTTTAACCAGTTCACTTTTAACTATCCTTCTCGTAACCACCCAAGTGTTCAACATGCGGTTTCTTACTCTTTTTTGGGTTTGTAGTACCAGAAGGTGTTTCATAAGTTTCACCATAACCAGCATGCTTATCAACATTTTCTTTCTTGGTCCTGCTTGAGCTTGGAGATTGAGAAGAACTCTAATAGGTTTCACCAAACCCAGCATTTTTCTTTTTACTGCTTTGCTTAGAACTCATGCCTCAAACACAGAATATGGCTAACACCAAATATTTTTGGGATTTAATGAACAAATCTGTGTTTCTTCCTCACATAATGATCCCATTGTGGGCTTTGTTGTTCTATATTTATAACCAACTTAGAAGTGCGTGCAAATAAAGGAACATTTTTTGTGAAAATATATCCAATGTTCTTCCAGTATATTACTAGATGTGAAAATATGGCTAGGTGGGTCTTCTTTAGACCTAGATGTTAATAGTTTTGTATTTTAAATACTTATCC
>JANTPZ010093659.1:0-10481 GCA_025593235.1 Vachellia pachyceras | reverse complement strand
CTGATGCACCAAGCTTTTCATCTTGGGTTAATGGGACTTTATCTCCAAGCTCATCTTCCTCTATAGCAAAAAAAGAATCATGCTCCATGACTAATTCTCCTGGATCCAATGGGCCCTTACTAGCGAGGCCCAACGTCTCGGCAACATCTTCCTCTATAGCTAGTACCGGTAATGCGGGTTGGGCCCGCGGGCCCAACCCGCCAACCCGTTTTTTTGGCGGATTTGCCAGCCCGCCAGGGAGGCGGGTTGATCCAGCCTGCCCCGCCTAGCCCGCGGGTTATGGCGCCAGCCCGTTTTTTCTTTTTTTAAATTTTTAAAATTATTATATCTTATATATCTTTACATTTTTCCATCCCAATATTTTTTATAAGGATAAAGTAACATTAAATTCTATTTTTAGGAAATTATTGAACACTTATTCATAGAATTTGAAAGAGAATAGCATAAATATGCAATCTTATAAGAAAAAAGTAGGTAAAAAATGAAAAAAAGAATTCATTTTTAATTTTTTTAAAAAAATAAAAAAACTGACGGGTTGGCGGGCTGGTGGCGGGCTGGCCCGCCCAGCCCGCCAAACCGAGCGGGCCAGCCCGCAACCCGCGGGCTGGCCCGCTTTACCAGCACTATCTATAGCCACAAAATAATCATGCTCCAAGACTAATTTTCCTAAATCCAATGGCCCCTTCCTAGCGAGGCCCTATGTCTCGGCAGCGTACAGAGCACAATCAAGCTGGGAATTCCTTTCAATAGACGCCTCTGCCATCGTATCTTCGACGGGTCCCATAGCTTTTTCTCCAAAGGTCAACATCATAACATCCTTCCCTGGCCCCACACTAACCTCATTTCCTTCTATCCTCTCTGCAATTCTAACCTCTTTCTTCATACGCTTTTCAACCTTTTTATTATTGCCACGTTTTTGTACTCTCCCTCCTTTCACCCTTCTCAACGTTCCATCCATCCCATCAAAAGAGCTGCGTTGCGCCTCCATTATCCCCATTTCCAGATTTCCATCTACTGCACGACATGGAAAGGACTGCCTCATTTCCATCTCTATTTTTCCTAAGGCGTCGTTTTTCTACCATTCTCCACTGGTCTGAACATTTCGCCACTTCTTGATCACCTGAGTCATGCTTTTTGCCTCTCTCTTAGTCTATAACTTCCTCACTATTAACGTTAGCATTGTTCCTTAAGGGGCAAGCATCTTGCCTATGTCCATAAATGCCACATTTTGTGCATAGAAGGTGTAAACCTTCATATTCCAAGAAGTGCTCTTCTTCATCAATTTTAAAATCGGACATCAACTGCTTCCCTAGCTCCACCAACACACATATTCTAGCAAAGTGACCCCTTAACTAACATGAAGTATTGATGTCCACTTTAAGAGTTTTACCAATCATATTTCCAATACAAGTCAAGGCTACTTCATAATATTCTATAGAAATCTTTGGTATCCTGACCCACACTACCACCTTACTAATGGTTGCTTTGTGAGCTTTGAAACTAGGCTCCCATGGTTGCACTGTGAGGTAATGGTCGAAGATCATCCAAGGGCCTCCTGTTAGAGCATTTAGATAATCCTCCCTGTTGGATAACTTGACAACAAAAAACCCATGGCCAATGTTTATTACATTAAGTATCCCTTTCCTAGCCCACATAACTTATAATCTTTGGACTAAGGACTTGTATCATATCTGTCTTCTCAATAATTTAACAATAATAGCATATTTCCAAGGTTTATATAACCTCTTCTTCATCTCTTCAGAGAAAGAGAAGTTTGAAAAATTCCTAACAGAATCTTCTACCGTAACACACAAGGGTTCCACGTTACCTGAGCTATTATCATCATCTGATAGTGAGTCCTCAAAGGAAGAATCATCATCCTCCTGATCATTCCTTTCTTTGTTATAACTCCCTTTCAGCTTCTCTAAGAAGGAGGGCCCCTTCATGATAGGTGCTAGGATTATTCCCAAACCCAGGCCAAATGCCCTGGAGAACATTCGCCTCATTCTGCTGAAGATTATTCTTTACTTTCTTGGAGCTCCTTAGCAAAAGATCTTCCACCTCATGTGAAAGAGGAGCAAGCGAGGATTTCTTTCCAGACGTTCCAGAGCGTTTTTTCCCATGATGCGAAAGAGGAGCTCTAATATAGTTTAAAGCGCGAGTATATATATCCTTTTGACAGAGACAATCTTGGACACGTCTACGACGCCCACAGAGGCTTTTGATTTTTTTTGGGCGTTCTCTGCTTCCTCGTTGTGATCAAGAAGTCCATCTTTCTTCGAATGGTCACACAAGAAAGCCCAACCCATCTGTTTCATATCTCCGTTAGCTTCTCACCGCATTATCCTCCTCAGCCAAAACTGGCTTCTTCAGCTATGGCAGCTTCAATGGCTGCACTATCATCCCTCTCTTTTCACTACCTCGCCAAACCATTCGTCACTAACACTTCGTCATTTCGCGCGCTTCATCGTCTCACTTGCTCTTTATCTACTTCTTCTTCTTCGTCTTCCTTAGAATTCAACATCTCCTTCGCACCCCCTAAAGCCGGGTCCAAGCTTGAACCCAAGCCCGCCGAGGCAGAACCGATTCCTGATGACGCGACGCCCAAGGTGGTGCTGGGCAGAACCCTGGATTGTTCGTGGCGAGGACGGCAACCTTAAGCTCCAAGCCCATCCTCCGGCGAGTCTTCTTCAGGCCGTGGCCAATTCTGAAACTAGTACTAAGAAGAAGAAGCAGAAAGCTGAGAAGAGTAGTACGGAGCCGAAGCATTCCAAAGCAGCCCGAAGGTTCTACAACGAGAATTTCAGAGACTCGGGAATGCGGTTAAGTAAGGTTCTTGCCGCTGCCGGAGGTAATTTCGTTGTCATTGCTTGTTACAAATGGACATCAATTCAACTTTGGTAATTCGACCGTAGCTATCCGTAGTGCTATCTCTAATCACGTGTGTATTTATCTCTATTGAGTTCTTTACCAAAGGCATTCCAAATTAAAGCCTCCATGTGGCGGCAAAAACCCTCTGCTTTAAAACCTTACTCGATCTTAAGTTACAATAGTACATTTGGCAATTACAAAACAGGAAAAGTAGGACAATCATAGGATGCTTGAATCACTAGAATGCTCAAAGGATTGTCTGAAGGCAATTTTCTGGTTTTGGATGTGCGCCCTGTCTGAGTGCCTCTCTTTATAAGTAGAAAAGCTGGCCTGTTGTTCAAATTTAATATTTCCACCATTTTTCATGGTTGTTGAAGATCTCCCAACTCCTCTTAGTGCTCTGGATCTTTGGGGTAGTGGGGCCCTTGAAGTCCTGTGATTCTCTTGTTCCTGGAATGGGCAAATATGTTTGAGCACTTGTGTCCCTCCTCGGGCCATTTATTATCGTTGGATTCCAGTTTTATCTCCGGTCCAATTATAATGGAGCATTTTAGGCCAAACATATACATTTAATTTTTAAATTCTATTTATAGTTGGCATTTCAGGCTGGTGGTCCTTAGCTCTTCTTGCATTTTTATGTGTCTGTGTTTCTTGCACTTCTCAGGTTATATTTTTTTTTTCAGTTGCATCGCGAAGGAGTAGTGAGGAGCTTATATTTGAAGGCAGGGTCACTGTTAATGGTTCTGTGTGTAATACTCCTCAGGTTTGTTTCCTCTACGTCAACTACTATGGATTCCTCAAAATTTGGGCAGTAGAGAAGAAATAATTCTTCAATATATTTTATTTGTTGTTTTCTTAATTGTACTGTGGCCAAAGCTATTCTTAGTATTTGCCTTTATTATGTTTCACATCATATTCAATTATTTTTTTTGGTGGTTTTATAGCATTTCTTTTCAAATGCAGACTAGAGTCAATCCTGCAAAGGATCTTATCTATGTCAATGGGAACCGCCTTCCTAAGAAGCAGCCCCCAAAGATGTATTTTGCCTTGAACAAGCCAAAAGGGTATGTTGCATGAAGATCCTTGTTTGGCTGAATTTATAATTTTAGTCCTTGTTACGCCCTCCTGCAATGTGACACAATTGTGCTTTGACAGGTACATTTGCTCATCTGGGGAGGAGTCTAAATCTGTAACAAGTCTATTTGATGATTATTTGAAGAATTGGGTATGCACAAATTATGACCTTTATTAGTACTTGTAAATGCCTTTTTTGTGCATTATGATTAGACTCATTATATTTATGAATTCTTATTTACCATCAAATATGGGAGGTTGTGGTTTCTCCTTTTGTTGTTCTAAGCATCTCTGATATTTAACATAAAATAAATCATTTCCAGAGCAAAAGAAATCCTGGAGTACCCAAACCACGGCTATTTACTGTGGGGCGCCTTGATGTTGCTACTACTGGGTTAATTATTGTGACCAATGATGGTATGTAAAGCAACTAGATAGCCCAAGTTGATTTTAGGTCTGGTCATAAATCAAATTTAAACTCCAACAGTTTCCATCTAAGTGCATATACATTGCTGCTTATTTGCAGGTGATTTTGCTCAGAGACTTTCGCACCCATCATCTAATTTATCAAAGGAGTAAGTGTCTTCTCACAGGGTTTGGTCCTCGTACCATTTTTTTCCCTTTGTATTACAATTCCTTGGATGAAGAAGCTCTTCATTCCCTTCTCTCTGATATTGTTACATTTTGTCATGCCAGGTACATTGCCACAATTGATGGGGCAGTTCATAACAAGTGAGGGAACAACCATTGGGGGCCTTCATTGTGTACCTGATGTTGTGGAGTTGTTTCCACGCCAGCCAGATGCACCTAGAGCTCGTCTTCGCATTGTTGTATGTTTATTTTTCTGCCTTTTTTGTTTTCTTTCTGATCATTAGATTATTTTAATACTGGCATATTTAATATTTATAGGCCTTAACTATTCTTGTTGTGACTGACACTGTGACCCATGATTTACTTTCTGTACTGTATGCATAATTAGGACTTTTCTTGGACTAGTGCCTTTAGTTGAAAACGTTGTTATTAGTCAATATTGAATTATTTCAGCACCTCTTCTTGAACATTTGTAAGAGGGAACTCCAAAATGAATTACATGAACTGATTAATAGCAAATCCTTTTTTCTTTTTGTTCTTATATTGCTTACTCATTTTTATGCCAAACACTCAATATAACTATAAGGCCTCTTAAGCAGTGCCGAAGGATTCATTCTGGGCTTATGGCCGTCAATGGCAAGTTGTGTGTGCATGTATATATATGTATGTGTATATCACATAGGATTTGTGGTTAGACTTAACTGATATAACGGAAGACTGAGATCCTCTTTACTCAAGAAAACTTCACTTGGTTTAGTTTGCTCTGTTTTCTCAATGAAGCATGTTACTTTTATGAAGATGGAGAAAACTGAACCTAAATCTTCTGCTTCCTTGTTTGGATTTTTGTAGGTCCATGACGGAAGGAAACATGAAGTTCGTGAACTTGTGAAGAGTGCTGGGCTTGAGGTTGGCTTTAAATAATAATGCGAGATTTATTTGAACTCTCCAACGAATGGTTTATATGCACCATGGCGCTTGGCAAATGTATGATCTTCATAATTATTGAAACAAAATGTATCCATTAGTCCAATGGTTTTTTTAAGAGAAACTAAAATATCCTTCATTTATTTATTTTTAATTTAAAAATATATTTATGTTTATAAAGAATATTGAGACAAAAAAACCAGATTTAAATGTAGAATGATTTCTGATTTTTGAGGATGATTGTGTATACTTCAAAATAAATAAGTGGTATCTGTAATTTGAACAAAATCCAGAAGTTTGTGTATGAACTCTTGTTGGGAGCTACGACCCATTCTCCCTACTTATTTTCCTGTTTCTATTTCCTGTTCCAGATTCATTCGTTAAAGCGAGTACGCATAGGTGGTTTTAAACTTCCAGCAGATCTGGGGTAATAACCACATCTCAAATTTTAGTTCTTATCCAAACGATTCTTTATTAGATACATAACGGTATTCAACTGCCATTTAGAATTATTTTTCAGTGCTTGTGTTTTCAGGATAGGGAAGCACATCGAACTAAAACCCACAGACCTGAAGGTGATAAGGTCTGAAAAGAATGACAGAGAACAGACGAGAGGAAGAAGGGAAGAGAGAGAGTAAAGAAGGGAGAGAAAAGAGAGAAGTTCAGAAAGACAGGGAAGAAGGAGTTTCTTGATGGTATTCAACAACTTGTTATTCTTGTGTCCCGGTGGTTACATATATTCCCCTTTCACGTGGGGTCGTTCATGCAAGAGCAGAAAACAGTTATGATGTGCATGTGACGTGCATGCGTATATTAACTAACAGATAGGTGTCCCCCCTATTACAAATATACCCCCTTTAGATTCTGTGTTGTAACA
Source organism: Vachellia pachyceras (assembly GCA_025593235.1). NCBI lineage: Eukaryota > Viridiplantae > Streptophyta > Magnoliopsida > Fabales > Fabaceae > Vachellia > Vachellia pachyceras. The sequence goes on along the minus strand of JANTPZ010093659.1, from coordinate 4,144 downwards.
CTACTCCCTCCTCGATATCATCCTTGTCCTCAAGGATGTGTAGCAGCCATGAACGAGGACTTGCGTCAGAGGCTTGTGTTGCCTTTGGACCATACGACGATCCAACACCGCGAAAGGAACCTTGCTATCCTCCATTGGTACGACATCGTCTGGTAAAGGGACCAATGGGATTGTTGAATCTGGGCACAACTTAAGTAATGACACGTGGAAGGTAGGATGGACTCGACTGTTCGCTGGGAGCTCCAGGGTGTAAGCCACGTCGCTAACGCGCGCTATGATCTTAAATGGGCCATAGTATCGTGGAGACAGTTTCTCCGACATGCGGCGAGCCACGGAAACCTGGCGGTAAGGCGCCAGCTTCAGAAAAACGGAGTCACCCACCTCAAAGTGGCGTTCAGAGCGATGCTGGTCGGCAAATTGCTTCATCCTGTTCACCGCCGTTGCCAAGTGCTGTTTCAGCTGCGTTAACAGGAATTCTCATGCGCTAAATGATCTGTCAATAGTTTCCATAGCAGACTCATGAGGTAGGTATGGGAGTTGTATCGAAGGTGGTTGCCCATACATGACCTCAAAAGGTGTCAGTTTGGTTGACGAGTGGCTGGTCGTGTTGTACCACCATTCCGCTAGCGGCAGCCATTGTGCCTAGCTGTGAGGGCGTTGCCAACAAAAGCAACGTAGGTAATGCTCCAAACAGCGGTTGAGTACTTCACTCTGGCCATCACTCTGTGGGTGGTAAGTCGTCGATAGACGTTGCTCAATCCCGAGGCGAAGAAGAAATTCTTGCCAAAATTGACTGGTGAACAGTGGGTCTCGGTCACTTATGATATTTGTAGGGGCTCCATGCAATTTATAGATGTTATCCATGAACACTTGTGCCAAGTTTGCAGCAGAGAACGGGTGTGATAGCGCGAGGAAATGGCCATACTTAGGCGATCCACCACTACCCATATTGTATCTTTCCCGTTAGACCTTGGTAATTTCTCAATAAAATCCATCGCGATGCTCTGCCATACACCATCTGGTATTGGGAGAGGGTGCAGCAGCCTTAGGTTAGCTACCGTCTCATATTTACAGCGAAGGCATGTAGAACACTAACGGATAAAATTTGTGACTCCGGGCAACATTTGTTTCCAATAGAAAATGGATTTAATACGCTGGCAAGTAGCTTTTACCCCCGAATGTCCTCCTTGAGGCCCTGGATGAAGCTATTGAATGTTCAATTTCTGCAACTCCCCTTGCAACGGCCCTATGACAATTCGGCGTTTTCTCAGAAGCATCCCATTCTGCCATGAATACTTGGGGTGGGATAGTGGGTTTCGTTCTAGATCCCTGATAATTTTCTTTAGATCATCATCGTGTTGCCACTGCCCTTTGATGCAATCCCATAATTCTGTGGACACTGATGATACCGATAATTGCAGTAACTCGCCATGCGAGGCTCTGGATAATGCATCAGCGGCCCCATTGTCGCTTCCCTTTTTGTATTTTATCTCATATTGCAATCCCATCAACTTCATAATCCACGTGTACTGGGCAAGCGTTGACAACCGCTGTTCTAGTAAAAATTTGAGGCTTCGTTGATCTGTTAAGATAGTAAATGGTCTAATGCACATGTACTGGTGCCACTTAGATACGGCGTAGACAATGGTGAGCAGTTCCTTATCGTACACCGACAGTAATTGATTTCTTGGTGACAATACCTTACTTACAAAAGCCACCGGGTGCCCTGCCTGCGAGAGAACAGCCCCAATCCCCACGTTTGAAGCATCCGTTTCCAGAACAAATGGTTGTGCAACGTTAGGTAGCGCCAATACGGGTGCATGAACTAGCGCGTCTTTCAGCGCCTGGAAAGCTCTAGTTGCTTCGTCCGTCCACGTAAAGTTCCCCTTCGTCAATAGTTCGGTGAGTGGTTGCGCAATAGTGCTGTATGACCTAATGAAGCGTCGGTAGTAACCAGAAAAGCTCTTACCTCCTTAACAGTTCGAGGTGTCGGCCAAGCTTTGACTACCTCTAGCTTTGTAACGTCAGCTGCCACCTTCCCATCTGCTATCACATGTCCCAGGTACTCAATGCTTGAGGTTGCAAAAGCACATTTTGACTTCTTAACAAAGAAGCGGTTACTCCATAGAATGTCGAAAACAGTTCTGAGATGACCCTCGTGCGACTCAACGTCTGGCTGTACACAAGTATATCATCGAAAAAAACCAGAACACATTTCCGTAGCAAACCTTCGAAAATACGATTCATAATACCCTGAAAAGTCGACAGAGCATTGGTGAGCCCGAAGGGCATGACCGAGTACTCATAGTGATAAGGTCTGATACCAGTGATAAGGTCTGAAAAGAATGATAGAGAACAGACGAGAGGAAGAAGGGAAGAGAGAGAGAGTAAAGAAGGGAGAGAAAAGAGAAGTTCAGAAAGACAGGGAAGAAGGAGTTTCTTGATGGTATTCAACAACTTGTTATTCTTGTGTCCCGGTGGTTACATATATTCCCCTTTCACGTGGGGTCATTCATGCAAGAGCAGAAAACAGTTATGATGTGCATGTGACGTGCATGCGTATATTAACTAACAGATAGGTGTCCCCCCTATTACAAATATACCCCCTTTAGATTCTGTGTTGTAACAGAAGGCGTTGGGGTGAAAGATTCAAAATGGTCGCTCCTTAATTCCTATAGCTAAAAACATCACTTCAACAGGGTTGATTCAGCCAAAAGCAGCTCCGAAGCTAATATTTTCAAGACTTAGCTGATTATTTGAGTTGTTGAGGTATGAGTCCTGGTGGCATTATGGGAAATATTTTGGGAATAGGACAGAGCAAACTGCTTCTCTGAAGTGTTTGATGTATCATACTGTGATGCTGATGAGATGCTCTTAGCTTCTTACAACTGGGATATCTATCAAGAAGGGTTTGGAGAAGATTTTTGACTGAGAAATGATATGGCGACGGCCCATTTGTAAATTTGATTTTACTTGTTTTAAATGATTTTGCACTCTATAGGTAAATATGTCATAGAAATTTTGTTTTGTAAGTTACAAAAAATGCCTTTTTTTAATTAGAGGCAAACAAAGCACTTAATTGAAGAGGGATACAGAATCATCATCCGTGTGTTACAAGTTATTATTCTTGTCATCTTGGCCCTTGAACAAATGAAAAGAAAAGTCTGATTCTATGCAATGTTCTGCTATGAATTTACAATTAATTGGTATAATAAATTATGGTTAAAATAAATTTAAGGATAAAAAAATAAGTTTTATTTACCCGTATAGTAAGAAAACAACTTAAATTGCAATATGATAATAAATAAACTTAATTTTTTTAGTTTCTTTTACCACTTTCTTGCCATGCTGCTTTAGGGAAATGGAAGAAGTCCCTATTGGAAAGTTTACAGACCAAATCATGAAAATGATCTAATAAATTGGGAGAATTACTACGAGGGTGTAAAGAAGGACCACCTATCCCGTGAACAACCGAAGAGCATGGTTTGATATGTTTCAGTATAGCGAAACAGGTTTATGCTGTAGTTGACCCAGAAAAAAAAAGGAGAACATAATTGTGTATAAGCTTCACAATACAATTGTCGCCCTCATTTCACTTACCGGGGGCAATTTGTAGAACAACAGATTCTGATGCTCGATTCTTGGATGAAATGATTGGCAAATTGAAAGATGCTTCAGTTTTGCTCTGCTTCCCCACCCAAAATTCCTTCGCACTATCCTGTTCCAGACATTCTCAAAACCAATCTTCCCAGAATCTTCAATTCATCATTTGAGCTCAAACAGGTTCACGCCCTTCTCACTAAAACCCACACTCCTCTCTCGCGTCGCCCTCGTTTGTGCTCTCAATCCCAGTTTTGCTTACGCCCAACGGATTTTCGAGACCATCGAAAAGCCAGACATTGTTGTGTGGAATTCATGCCTCAAGATCTTCGCTGAAGGAGATTCACCCCAAGATGCCATCTTTCTTTTCTATCGCCTGCGTCAGGTCGATGTTCTACCTGATGATTTCACGTCTTCATTTGTTCTCAAGGCGTGTGCGAATTTATTGGATGTTCTCAATGGCAAGAATCGTTCATGGTTACGTGGAGAAACTTGGTCTTCAGAGTAATTTGATTCTACAGAACATGATTGTTCATCTTTACGC
>JANTPZ010093658.1:0-11550 GCA_025593235.1 Vachellia pachyceras | reverse complement strand
AAAAGAAAGCTTAGGCCTCTCTTCCGATTCATCTTCAGCTCCACCTCTGTTTTTCTCTCCAAACATTCATGTTCAAAACCAATTTGACCCACAAACTACTACCACCCAATACCAATATAATTTATCGATCCAAGCACAACCCTTATCGTCTTCCCCACAAGTACCACCAAATCCTCCTTCACCACCACCAACCCAACAAAACTATGCCGGTAGTATTTCTCACCATGATCGATTCCTTGATAACCCATCAGCATCACAATCTCCGGCTTCGTCTCCCCGCAAGAGGAATACCATGAATCTGGGTTATTCGTTGTTATCAACTTCCGTGATTTCTTCTCCTTCTCCTAGCCATAATCATAGGCCATTCCTGCGTACGAAGTCGTCTGGGTCACTGTTTTCTTGTTGTAGTTTATTTGCAAGCTCCTTTGCCTTTTGTTGGAGATTTGAAATTTTCAAGTTTCTTACCCATTTTCGTTGCGTGCTACTTCACAGGATTCGTTTCCGTTTCCTTATCGTACTTTCGCTGCCTTAAGTTTTCTTTTTCGTTTCAAGACCACGTCGCTATCTCTTGATTGATTTCTTCTCAGTGATCGGTTTCTTAGCCGTGCTCTTCATTTCTCTTAATCTAGCACTCCCTCGTCTACCTTTAATTCGCCTATTTCTCGCCCGATCATTGCCTATGAAGCTTTCTTGGTCTCTCTCTGCAACAAATTCTCCTCGGCCCATTCTGTGGTCTATAGGGTCGAAACCCAGATCAGAGGAAACTACAATTTCAGGATCCTGGGTGCAAGTTTACATTAATGGGGACGTGTATGAGGGTGAATTCCACAAGGGAAAGTGTTCTGGTATGGGGTTCTATTACAATCACTTGAGTGGGAGATATGAAGGTGAATGGATTGATGGGAAGTACGATGGTTATGGTGTTGAGACATGGGCTAGAGGAAGCCGGTACCGTGGGCAATATAGGCAGGGCCTAATGCACGGAATCGGCATCTATAAATTTTACACTGGCGATGTGTATGGAGGAGAATGGTCCGATGGCCAGTGTCATGGTTATGGAGTCCATACCTGCAATGATGGCAGCCAGTATATTGGAGGATTTAAATGGGGTTTGAAACATGGACCCGGCCATTACCATTTCAGGCATGTTTCAGTTTTTTTAGCAACAGTAGGGCGTGAGAATGGAACTGTGCTCCGTATTCTACTCCGTTTACATTTTTCAAGTTTATCATTTTGGTGTAGCTAAGGTTCTAATCATTTAGTGTTTAATTAGGTTCTCTGAATTCCTTGCTTAAAGTGCTTGTTTTGTGTGTGTGTGTGGGGGGGGGGGATCTATGTGTTTTAATTATGAAAAAGATTCTGGTACTTTTTGCTTGCACAGCATCCCTGCTGTGCATCTTCAACAGTAGAAGATCTGGATTTGGGAGCGTTAGGAATTTTGGGAATTCTCATGTCTCGGGTTGAAGCATTTTGGCCTTTGGGAACTCACATGTTATATTTTTCTTTAAATGACTTGCAAGTTTATATTAGACTTGTATAAAGTGCTTTACATCTTCGTGTATTAGATTTTTCAATTAAAATGTGACAATGGATGGCTTTCAATTGAAAAAAGAGTGTAAAATTCAGTTGGGAAGCCATACATTTATGGACAGAAGTAAAAAATCTCATTGTTATTGAAACAATACATTTTTCATAGTAAATCTGATAATGAGGATACAGGTAACTGCATATGAATTTTTTTTTGGACATGCGTTTATGTCTGAACATAGCTTGAAGGCAAAGATGGATTTGAATAAATTGAATGCATACCATTCTAGATTGTTTTCTTTTTAAGGCATTGCCTTTTCCAACCATTCCCATGTTTCTTCTGTAACCTTTACATCTTAATGGCTGAAACCCTGAAATTTGGCATTTGAATTCTGACTCAATTCCAGTACATTATAATTCCAGCATCTTACACATTTTCCATTATGAATTTATGGCAAAAAAAATGCCAACTTTCTCAATGCAAGTGGTATTAGATTTTTATTGTCATCATTGAACTAGTTTCCTCTCTTGCACGGTTTAATTCTGGCCTTGTCATCATTGTTAGGTAATGATCCATGACATATTAAATGCATTGCTAATGAACCACTGTGATTAAATATCTAAGATTTAGTTTTGCAAGGCCTGGAGGATTGGTTACATGTTTAACATAGTTCTCTTCAATCATGCCATTATGCTTGAGGCAAAGAAAAAGATTGTGCCGTTACACTAACTCTTTGTATTATGCTACTGCAGAAACGGAGACATATATGCTGGGGAGTATTTTTCTGACAAAATGCATGGTTTTGGAGTCTATCAATTCCAGAATGGGCATCGTTATGAAGGGGCATGGCATGAAGGAAGGAGACAAGGATTTGGAATGTATACATTCAGAACGGGTGAAACGCAGTCTGGTTATTGGCAAGATGGCATACTTCATAGATCTGAAATGCAGAAAAGTCATGTGGATGAGCCTCCATCTGCTGCGAATCATGTCAAGGTTTCTAAAGCAGTCCAGGTATTAATCCATTTTCACATTTACAATGAAATACCATCTCCAGCCCTTCATACAAGAGTTATAATGTTATATGACTAATTAATAGATATTAAGGAAATTAGTGAACTATTTGTAACAAATGTGTATTGATTTTTTAAACTACCCTTTTCAATAATATACAGTTATACACTGTAATCACCCTTTGATGGAAACCCCCAATCATGTGCATTCAATATGGATACTTTTTTTAGGGGGGGTTACAAATTTGAGAGGTAAAATGGGTTGAAGTCTTATATTTAGGGCCAAAGTGACTCCTTATCTAACTCTTATAATTAGTATTAGTGGCAGTAAATTTGGAAAGTTTTATGCAAAACCAAAAACTTGTCCTTATTGCGTGTGTTTGGGTGAGCGTTGGGGCTTCCCAAACACATGTTTAACAATATTTTTTGCAAATCGGAATAATCTCCTTCATATACTTACCTCGTAAACCGTAAAAGCATTTCTCCACCGCTTTCCCAATCAGACCTATAATAACGAAATCAAGACAGCCCTCACTTCCCCTTATCTTGTCAGGCTTAACTTTCTTCATAAGCCAAATGGTGGCTTTTCAATAAAAGGTTGATTTCTTTGGCTCTATAATGTTGCACTGATAGTTATTAAGGCATGTTACGATCAATTGTTTCAATTCTGAACAGGATGCACGATGCGCAGCCGAAAAAGCTCACAGTCTGGCTAGGTTGGATGAAGGGTGAACAAAGTTGTTGCAGTAGCTAATAAAGCTGCAAACGCGGCGAGAGTTGTAGCTGTAAAAGCAGTGCAGAATAGAATGAGCCATAACAACAATGGTAAATGAAAATCTCGGCTTCATCATCTTCTGTCCTAGACTACAGACAGAACACTGCTAAATTGATAATCCAGATGAATCAAGTAGATGCATAAGTAATGGAAGTTTTCTCTGAAGTTTGATGGTTAATATAAGTGGTTCTTCTTTCTTTGCTTCTTCCTGGTGGGACGAAGCTGCCTTTTATAGTAGTATTGTGATACTGATAGAATTACGAGGTGCCTGCTTGGAACCACATTCTGTCATGAAGATTCGATGGTTGATTGTGGAGCAGGCAGGTTCCTCTTTTTCCTTATATATATTGACGGCTTCAATATGTACAGGACGACTAAGAACAGGAGTGTTTCCAGTTCGAAGGTTAAACATAAGTGCCATAAAGATGGTAGTTTTGAATGCAGTATGTGTTTATTTAATTATTAGTTATATCATAAGTTTTTGCTGTTGAGTTAAAGGGCTTGAGCTTAATGGGATGGACTAGTCTCTCACAGTTGACAAACAAAAGTTTAAATTCCCGCTGTGAGAAGCGTATGATAGTGTTTTAAACATGATTGTTTCTGGTATTTACAAGAATACTGTGATTAAAAAAATACATGCTAAAAAAGTGGAATTCATAGTTTCCCAATTTAATTACATGATTTGGGGTGAAGGAATAAACATATGATTACTTCAATTCAAAAAATCTAATCAAAACCTTTTAAAAGAAAAGTGGAACATACTTTGTTTTCTTTCAGTTTTTTTTTTCAAAAAAAAATCCTTTCTAAGAAGAGTGGGAGGATTTAAGCAGAGGGTGACCCAACAGTTCAAAGACTTTCTTTTGATGGTTAGATACCTGTTATAAGTGTGAGTGGGAGGAGTTAATGACAAGTGAATAGTGGAAGTGGTAAAGGTGGATGGATTTACACAAGGCTATTTACCATTTTATTGCATAAAAACGGTAGACAGCGAAGTCAGTTGCAATTCAAATCCAAAGAAAGTATGTTTGAACTATATATGGATTACATGTACTCTTTTTTTTTTTATTTAGCACAATTATTTTCAAACGGAGATAATTCTATATAAGACATTATTAGGTATTGAATATGCATTTCTTTCAGTTAGTACCGGTAATACGGGTTGGGCCCACCAGCCCGCCTAACCCATTTTTATTTTTTTAAAAAAAATATATATTATATGTATTTTTTACATTTTTTTCATCCTAATATTTTTTTACAAAGGGAAAAATAAAATTAAATTCTATTTTTAGAAAATTATTGAACACTTGTTCATAGAATTTGAAAGAGAATATCATAAATATGCAATCTTATAGAAAAAATTGGGTAAAAAAAGGAAAAAGAATTTATTTTTTATTTTTTATAAAAAAATAAAAGGTTAGCAGGCTGCGGGTTGGCCCGCATTCCCAGTACTACTTTCAGTAGGGATCTGAAATTTAGTTTATCAAATTATAAGAACTTAATTCCTTTTGCTACATTCAACCAATTGATATTGTATGCACAAATTTAAAGACATGAAAATATGAAATATGCCAATGTGATTGTGTTGAGTAGATATCGTCTACATTTTATTATGGATTGAATTTTCAAGATATTATATGTTTCCGTCTCCCATACCAAAGAAAAGGAAAAATGACAATCTAGTTGGTAATTTAGTCGGATGATTTTGATAAAAACCAAAGAATCATCCATTCCAAATTTAGCATGCCTATACTAAAGAACATCTGAAGTTTCGTAAGAACAATCAATAAACTCTCCAAAAAGAAAAATCACTCCACTTCTTTTTGCAAGACCCTTCAATCAAAAAGGTTCCATTTTTCATGAGATTCAGCATTTGAAAAGGAAAGCACATCCTAATAATTAGTCTAATGTGCATGTTCAGCTTTGATTTATTTCATATTGATATTAAAACTTGATTGAACAGAATTTTGGGTAATAGTTCTCTAGATACCTTTTGGAAGATCAGCTTCTATGAAAGCTTCAAAAGGTTAAGAATAATCCTATCTTCACCAATCATACATACACTGTAGAAGTATATTAGGGTATATTCGTGCCATAGTCAACCTCATCATTATGATTTTTTTTGTTATAGTTTCTTTTCATAAAAGTTTACAATTCACAAAATTTACATATAAATGCATAGAATCCCTTTTACTTTTACAGGTTTCTATTGAAACGAAATCCTGCTTTCATTTAAAAAAAAAAATATACAGGTCAAATTTGAAAATGGAGTGAAAATGCACTTTCACTCAAGTCAACCATTGTTTGGGATGTTAAATTGCACAATAGTCAACCGTTATTTATCAAGCAACCAACAAATTATCAGTGGTATGTTGGGGTAATATAATAGAGTGAAAGAATTTTTACTACATTTTAAAAATTAATTTTCAATTGAGTCTCTGGTATCTTATTGTTTTAACTAATCTTTCTCAAATTACAAGGAGTTTTTTGAAAAATTTCAATAATATAGGGATCAAATTAGAAAAGCGTAAAATATAGGGATTGTGATTAATTCCTTCCTTTTTTTTTTAAAGCTTTAATTTTATTTTACAACTACAATTTCTTCAAAAGACGTATCGAGAGATGGGCTATTCTCTTAGTAACGTCCCCTGAAAACTAACAAGTGCATTAAAAACCCTAGCTGTGAAAAGGCCAGGCCGATTGGCCGAAGCCCGAAGGGTCTCCTTCATTCTCAGGTTCGCTATGATTGGCTGACATTTTGTTGAATCTTTGAATTCAAGGGCGAGGAGGACGAAGGCATGTACAGAGATCGAGGACCGGTTGGATCGAAATCGGAAGTGGGTTCCGTTGATCGGAAGCGAATCAATGACGTCCTGGACAAGCAGCTTGAGCGATCCTCGCCGTCGACATCTAGGACCATCAACGGCAAGGATAGGTCGGCACAATCCGTTCTGACCGGCAAGCCACCCCCTGATCACAGGGACACACGTTCTGCTCCCATCTCCAAGAACACCAACGCTTCAGATGGTTAGGACCGAAATTACTTTCTTCTTCTGTGTATACATCGATCGAAACTGCAGGAAATTCGACACTTTGACTGTGCTTTTTTGTCCTTTTTAGGGCCTGATCTGTTTTCCATTGTAAATAGCTCTGTTTAGTAGGAGGAGACCATAAAATGCCATTGGAACAATGTCTGTTCTCTCACCTGATCTTGTTTAGCGGAACAATAGCTATATTTATCAAATTTTCTTTACTTCGTTACGTTACGTGAAGTGAGGGGGAAAGGGGGGCTAAGCTTACTAAAATTAGTTAAGTTTCCGTTATTGGGTTTCTTGATTGACTTTGAAACTCATGTTGGATTTAACTAAAATGCAGACAGCAGAACGGTGTTGGTAAGTCAGAAGAATAACTTCTGTCATTACTGCAGCTAATTAGTTCTTGTATAAGGCAAATCATGGATAGTCAAGAGGAAAATATACAAACTTGACACCTTCCCATTTATTTACGCATATTCTCCTGGAAATTGTTTATTTCTAATTACCTCCTCACTGTCACCTTCTATCTGCTGTGTCATTGTTACTATCCTTTTAGCCGATTTCCTTCTCTAACAGATTACAATCACTTAAAACATTGGTATATTCCACTGTCGGATCTGTTAGAAAGACATAAAGATGATAGAGAAGGAGATAGAACACAGACTGGCTTTTTTTTGGCTGTTGATTGGGCTAGTATTAATGAGCTGATCTTATATGCTTGACTGCAGAGAAATCTGAAACAGACAGTGAAGAGTCAGATGTTAGTGGTTCTGATGGAGATGACACATCTTGGATTTCATGGTTCTGCAATCTGAGAGGAAATGAATTTTTTTGTGAGGTTGATGATGATTACATCCAAGATGACTTCAACCTCTGCGGATTAAGCAGTCAAGTACCCTACTATGATTATGCACTTGATTTAATTCTGGATGTTGAATCCTCTCACGGTAAGCTTCTCTTCATATTTCTATGATGTTCCTTTTGTGTAGCTTTGACCACCTGTTTGCTCCTTCTGTACTTTGTATTTCATAATGGTTACTTGTTCATTGGTTGCAATTTGTAGGTGACATGTTCACAGAGGAACAAAATGAATTAATTGAATCTGCAGCAGAGATGCTATACGGTCTAATTCATGCCCGATACATCTTGACAAGCAAAGGAATGGCTGCGATGGTCAGATCTTCGTTTAATTTATCCTTGTTTTCATGCTTTAATATCCATAAACTTTGAAGTGATAATGAAGTTGAAATTTTGCAGCTGGACAAGTACAAGAGCTATGATTTTGGTCGATGCCCCAGAGTCTACTGCTCTGGACAACCCTGCCTTCCAGTTGGTCAGTCTGACATTCCCCGGTCTGGTACTGTGAAAATATATTGCCCTCGGTGTGAAGATATTTATTATCCCCGGTCTAAGTATCAAGGCAGTATCCTTATACACATTGTTGAGCAACTTTATGTTGTCATCTGGGGTGCCAATATATCAGCATGTCTCGGAATTTGATTTTTCTTCTTTCATGTGCCTCATTTGTTGCTTTTGAGATCTGTTCCTTGGTCTGCCGATTGTGGATGTAGTCTGTTGGGATCTGCCAATTCAGGTTTTGACCTTTTGTCATTCCACATCCTGCTCATAGATACTAATGCAGTATGCATGCGTATCAGAAACTGTTTCCTTATATGTGGTATGAAGTAGGAGTCTGTTTACTGATTCTTAGAAACTGTTTCCTTATATGCTGAGTTATATCAAAACAATGAGGGGTTAAACATTTTTGGAATATCGGCTTTGTAATATGTCTGAGGTATCGAGTAGGATCTCTGAACAACCCTGTCGGATTTGAAATTTGTGTTTCTTGTATTTGAAAATTGTCTAGAGTCTGTGAAGACTACCATATATTTTTGTTGTCACGTGCCTTCATTATTAGATTTATTTTATCTTGTTTGTGGTTTGTCTTTCTTCTGTCAAATGGATTAAATTGAAGCCTGTGTGACTTTTGGGGATGTTAGAATGTTGTCTTCTTTTCTTGTATGTAGTTGTGGATTTAGTTTTACTGTAGATCATTGTCATGTACCTTTCCTTGAGTCTATCTATCTAGACATTGATGGGGCTTATTTTGGGACAACTTTCCCTCATCTCTTCCTGATGACATATGGACAACTGAAGCCGCAGAAACCGTCGCAGAGCTATGTCCCTAGAGTTTTTGGTTTCAAAATTCACAAGCCATGAAGCTTACTTGCATCTTTAAACTTGAAAGAATTAGGTGCCCGTGTCTCGTTTGAACTATCCTGTAATATTCTTTGCAAGGTTCAGCAGATAAGTTTTTTTTCCGCAATCATTACAAAAACTAGAGCAATGTTGTAAAGAAATATGCCAGGCGAGTTAGTTAGTCAGTCAAACAAGTGCTTGGTTTCACTTTCAGCTTCAAAATTCGGTGAAAACAAGCGCAATAGGTTCTTTAATGTTCTTCCTGTGGCTTTTGTATTCTTGCCATTAGTTTCTTCTCTCCTTGCTGTTTAAGATTGTGATTACAAATCCCCTGCCATATTTCTATATTATTTGATTCCTTTCTTTTTGGGCTCACCATTTATGCAAGAGTTTGGATAGATGGATTGGCCTCGACGAATTCAGTTACTTGTATAAATTCAGATTCAGATACGATATTGTGAAGCATCGCTACATAGACATTACAAGTCTATGTCTAGGAATTGGCAGTGTGTTCTTCGCTTCGTAAATCTGTGGCTGTTCTAATGCATGCATGAATCCTATCAAGAAATATGTTTGGTTTTATGTTAAGAAATTATGGAACCATAATTGATGAAATGTGAAGATATCCACTTGGAATGCAGAATTTGGAATAATGCTCTGCCACAGATCCTTCGTTAATTTGACAAATGCTTTGTTTTATTTTATATAAAATCAAATGTATGATATGCAGTATAAATTTTCGTATTTAATTGAATAACTTCATTTTGGAATAATTCACGTTTAATTATTTTTTATTAGTAAACATGATGCACTAAAATTTGAAATTGACAATTATTTTACAACAATTTAAAGTTTGCTTTGCACAACAAAACTTCAAGTGACAGCAACGTATGGAAGAAGCAACTCCCACTGATATTTCAGTTATTAATCATTAGTATTAATAATAGTGAATAAATATTGATGATAAACCTGCTTGACATTGCAAAGTTTAACGCAATAATTTTATCTTTTACACGACAATCACTATTTTTGGCCTTGTGATGGACGAGGACGATGAGAATCGAGGGCAGGCAAGGTCAATTAAAAATAAATTAAGAAGCTATCAAGGGTATCCAGTGCTTATAAATGGGCTTCCAGAGATTATAATTCACTGCAAAAAAATGTTCAGCCGCAAATTATTAGCTGTGGGGCTCAGCACCATGTTTGCGTCCATGAAACATATAAACCAGTTCACTCTTTCAACCATCACTTTTCTATTGCATCAACAACAAAGCCATCCGCTACGCTTGTATGAGCCATCAGCCTAAATAAAAAGAAAAGCTACATGATATTATTCAGTGAGGTTTTTCCGAACCTTACACGGGTGAATTTGGTTGGGCATTTCAAGCCCAAAATGGAGCTTCTTAACCCAAAAAGCACGGTGGCTAAAACTTGTCATGTTTGGCAATGCGTTGGAGTAAAATGCCCTAGGGTGTCGTGTTTGAACCACGACAAAACTATTGTGCCCGTTTGGAAACGCGGTAGAGAAGTACTTTTACGCAAGTCGAGGTAAATATATGGAGGAGATTATCTCATTTTGCGGAAAAACACTGTAGAACGTGCGTTTGACTTTTGGAAACGTTGTTCCAAACAAGCCCATTATTGATGAAGCTAGGATGTCCATAGCCATGAATTAGAATATTATCTTTCAACATGTTCTACAAAATAGCAATAGATTGGCAGACAATCTAGCCAAAATGGTCCATGATTAGATAGACAATTTCTGTATCTATGAACAACCTCCACCCTCTTTACAACAGATGGTGGATGGAGGGGATCTGTTACTCTTTTGAATTGCTGTAATGCTCTGTTTTGAGTAATGGAATCAAGGTTCATATTAAAAAAATGCCTTATGGTGTCAAAGCCCCTTGAAGCATAAGGAGAAACTTGTCCTGGTGGCATCATGCGAAGCTCATCTACCATCGGAAAAGGCAATATCATGCTCGTCTCTCTCATTATCCCGTGCTCTTGTCTTCTCCTGTTTCACCATTTCCTCTCCTCTCTCAAGTGTGCTCCCCTTCATCGTCGCCAATCTCCAACTTTGTTCAGCACCATTCTCCTCGGCGATGGCCAAGATTTGAGAAGGGGTAGCAGCTGATCTTTCTCTCCCACCATCTTCTTGATCCTTCTAGCAGCCATTGACGTGAAAGGGACAAGATAGAGAGAGATGAAAGGCAAAGGAAAAGGGGAAGTAGTGATACAGGAAGAACCAGACGCCTCCCCCCCCCTCAAGACCTTCAATTACCTTCACCAACGCCTCCACGTCCATCATCATCGCTCTTCACTTCAGTTTGGCCAATGAAATTATTTTACTCAAAAATTTATCAAATATAAATCATATCACATCATCTAACTTCTACCCAAAAGTCATTTTCCAAAACACATTTGAAAAATTACTTCTTCCACCGTTAATCCAAACAAATCCATTGCCTCCCTTGGAATTATCACAAAGCACAATCATCAAGGACATACATAGAGGAACCATTACAAGAGCCTTACAAGGGTATACTTCTGAGTGCATTGGATTTTTATCAACTAGTAAC
This sequence comes from Vachellia pachyceras, assembly GCA_025593235.1. Classification (NCBI taxonomy): domain Eukaryota; kingdom Viridiplantae; phylum Streptophyta; class Magnoliopsida; order Fabales; family Fabaceae; genus Vachellia; species Vachellia pachyceras. Next base: position 421 of record JANTPZ010093658.1, on the reverse strand, counting down.
ACCAGCAAACATTAAGGCATGCAGCTTTGGGGGGCAATAGAAAAGCACAAAAAAAATGTTGTGTTGATTTTGAAATCAGAGTTCCAACCGTTTAATTTAAAATGGTATTACCAAAATCTAGAATCTCAGTCAAAAGTTGATGATTCTGAAACAACTTAACATAGTGCCCTGATATATGAAACTATCTCTCTCGTCTAATTACTCGTAAAGTAGGCATGCACCAAAAGCTCAACTCTCAGTTTGTTCCCTCAACCTACGAATGGTGCTCCTCACAGTCACGGCACTCGCAGTACTGGCAAACAGCAAAAGGAACAAAGTCAGCAGCCTGGTGAAGGGAACAAAAATAAATAAAACATGATAGGAGGCAATCCAAAGTTGAAGGACTTACTTCAACGTGTAAGCACCGCCTGCTTTCACTTTA